>JADGMU010000949.1:35000-219378 GCA_016920895.1 Vaccinium myrtillus
TACCAACACAAATCCCCGCTCTTAACTAAAATTTTCAGTCCTCCATTACTTTCACACCACAAATCTGCTCTCATCCCTCTCAAACCTACCACAAAATAAATAAATAAACAAAAGCAAGTAAAGAGTAATGTTTGGGAATGGGTTAACAAAACTTTCTGTTGTAATTATATGGTGTAATGACTTTTTGTTTTGAAAGTTAGATGGTGTAACGGTTGTGAGAACGACAACGTGGAACTTCCAAACATGCCAATTTTCAATAACCCGAAAACATATTGCCTAACACATAGCCTAATGCTTGGGGAGCAAGACTAGCGTTTCAAGCCGACCACCACTGTTATGATTTAAATGGAACAACTAATATATATAAAAACATGTTAGAGGCCCCATTATAAAATTTTGCTTAGGGCCCCGGAAATCTCAGGGCTGGGCCTGCACATAGGTTACAATCACATATTAAAATTGGTCTAAATTGTCTCAACAAACGAATCACTAATTAGTCATGTTATATGCGTTAGTCCTACTCCTAGCTATCTTTAAAAACACACATTGCTACAATCTTTAATTATTTCTCTCTCTTAATCTTCGCTCTCCACTTTTCTCTCTCCTACAATCTCAAAACAAAATACCAAATCCTAAAACAATCAGACGATAAAAACATTTATACCGGAATTGTTTATTAATCACAAATATGATAGATTTATGACCATAAATCAATCACACGTCATGTTACAACATCATATATTATCATATCGCACAAATGTATCACATATGGCTTGAATCTCCTTAAAAGGTGACATATCACTGCCTCAGTTTGCTAGTGTGTAAACCGATTACTGTATTTGGAGAATTTTGTACAATCCACTCTAATTCATTTGGTGTAACTTGTGAGTTAATATATTTGAATCATTCGTATTTTAACGATAATGGAGGCTGATTTTTTTATTTTTTATTTTTTTTTAAAAGGACCGAACCACACTTTTTAGCTTGGTCTGTCCTCGTGGTTCGCACAATATCTACAATTTGGTAATGCCACAAACAGAGAGCAATTTTATTGAATTATTTTGCTTCAGCAAAACACAAGCAAGAGAAAAGAAAAGCAAGATGAAGCTGCAGGAAATTACTACTACAAATTACAGAACAAAACAGAAACAGAAGAAGAATATGCATCCCAATTGAAAATTGGTATTAATATAATGGGGAAAAAACAGACAATAAACCCACATACCTTAAACCAAAGAGAGCAGATAACAGCTCGATATGTTCTGCCAAGAAAAAAAAAACGAATTGAAGTCTAAACAAAAATAACATGAAAATTCTCATAATTGGAATCTCGATTTTTGTAACATTCATAGCAGAAGAAGACAGCCCAGTTCTCTGTTGTTGGGTTTCAATTTTTTATTTTGGGTGTTTTTTTTTCTTTTTTCAACTTTTGGTTGAATCCCCTTCCCCCGACTTGATCTACCCTGTCAAGTTTCTCAATAAATTTGTTGCCGTTTCAAAAAACCAAAAAAAATCAACCCAGATTGCAAAATTAGTTTGAGACGGCCAAAATAATAAATAAATAATAATAACAGGCTTAATTAATTAGAATGCTACATCAAGAATGATATTCGAAATCACAAAAATTAAGCTTATGAAAATACACCCCACACATGTCAAGCACATTAGACAAAGGGAAAAGGGTGTGAAAAGTGGACAACGGGTTGGTGTCGTCATGGCCGTCTAAATAAATCTGAATCATCCGTTGGCGAACAGATCTGAGCTGTTCATGGCTCACCATGGACAGCCGTGACTAACCTGCAATCATGCCATCCCCTGTTATGTGAAAACTGAACCCAAAAGTGAAAATTTGAGTTTGTCTTACCTTGTGGCGAAGGAGCAACAGATTAGTTAAATTGTAGTGGAGATTCCAAATATCTGATGAAGAAAGAGATCAGGAAAGGAAAGGATGAGGGAAATGGGTTTCAGAAGTTTGATTGGATTGCAAAATGTATGTGAACAACGGAGGAGATACCAGTTCAAAAAAAAAACGGAGGAGATAAGGGTGAGAGGTGAAGTGGTTGGAAAGGCGAAGGAAGGAACCAGGAAAAGTCGTCGAGTCAACAACTGAAGACGTTTGCTCCCCGTGTTTGGACTTAAATCAATTTTGAGAAAATTTTGGGTGCGGATTGGGTAGGAAGTAGGAACACCTAGACGGGGTGCCCAGCACCCAATCCGAGCCGTCCAAACACATTTTGGATGGCTCAGATCTGATGGGTAAATTTACTCTCAAAAATACAAAAATGCCACCCTCAAATGTGAGCCGTCCAAAACGTGTTTGGACGACTCGAATAGGGTGTCAAGCACCATGTGTCCCTACCCAAGCCGCACTCAGAATTTTCTCATCAATTTTAACCCTAGTTTTCCGTTTGATTAAATGGTAATTCCGTAAAATAAAAGGGTTGATTTTAGCAAATGAAAGTGGGTTGACTTTAGCAAATGGTTTCCTAATGTACTAAAATCATGAGATTCCCATTTGATACTACATTTGTATTTTTGTTTTTAAAGCTTTACATTTTTTAAATACATTCTTTAATCTTTATTGTTAGCCTTGACCTGAGGAGAAAATCTACAAAGTTTAGTAAGTAATTACACATTTTATTACTCCCTCTGTCCCACATTGTTGGTCTTGGATCCGGGGTGGGTGTTGTGCGGTGTGGTGTTGTGCGCCATGTTGTGCGGTAAAACGACGTAGTTTTTGCGTTCACTGAAAACCGAAAAGTGACTTCATTCTTCTCCAAATAGTAGTAGAAAGTGCCAAAGCGGTAAGAGCATCCTTATGTGGCTCAAGTAGAGAGCAAAGTCTCCAAAAACCTTAAAAATCAGGTTCCTCAAATGCCTCTCAAATTTGCTACAGAATCGGACTCTCTATTCAAACTTTAACAAGTCACTTTATAAAAAACTCAAAAAATCAGACTCTTTATTCAAAGTTTTACTCTTCCTCACTCCACCTCTTTTGGTGCGTGAACAGTGCCTCCCTAAGTTTGGGGGGTTACTGTAGCAAAGTTACAAAATGTAGCAAATTAGGGAGGCATTTGAGGAGCCTAGTTTTTAAGGGTTTTAGAGACTTTGCTCTCTACTTTAACTTTTGAGTTAAAGTAGAGAGCCACATATTAATGCTTCAAAAGCTAAAGTAGAGAGCCACATATTGATGCTCTAAGGCGGTGGAAATGGAGCTGCAAGCTCCTCGAAGTTACCCAGATAGTCACTCATGTTTTTTATTGACAAGAGAGGTTTTTAAATACAATACCAACTAGCATAAAACCCGTGCTATGCACGGGATTTGGGGTTTTGCCTGAGTTTATTCATTTTCCTAAAATTTGTAGTTTTGCGTTATAATCTTTGGAGATTATAAATTTATCTTGATAAGAGGAATCTAAAGAGTTGGAAATTAATAAATAAAGTTTAAAATTTTATTGAAGACAAAACAATACCATTTCTCTCTTCTTTTTTTTATTGTTGTCTTTAGTGAATTTTTCTAAGTTTTTTGTTACATTTTTTATTTTTTGATTTCTCTTGTAGAGATGTATAAGTAATCACCAAATACTCAAGGAAAAAGTAAAGAAAGATCGAAGGAACGAACGAGGAAAAGTCGTGGAGTCAACGACTGATGACTTTTGCTCCCCGTGTTTGGACTAATTTTGTTTTTAAAGCTTTACCGTTTTTGAAATACTCCTACATTCTTTAATCTTTATGGTTAGTATTGACCTGAGGAGAAAATCTACAAAGTTTAGTAAATAAGTACACATTTTACTACTCCCTCTGTCCCAAATTGTTGGTCTTGTACAAATTTTAATACTATAATTTTTAAATTGTTTATATCTTTCAATCGATAATAAATTATATGTGCAATACAAATCTTATTTACATATATCAATAAGTTCTACTGCATAAAGTTATTAAAATTTCTAAGACTACTGTAGATCGAAAGATTTGAAAAATTAAAAATTTCATTGAAAATGTGACAGTTTAAAAGATCTCAACGACAACTTGTTCTATTATATAGAGTTTTTGAAATACATTCTAATTGGTTTTTTTTTTATAACCGGAGACAGCTTGTGCATACTCGATTAATTTTGGAGTTTTGAAATCAACAACCAAGCAAAACTTCAGCGGCTCCAAGGTTTAAATTGTTTGATTTTTATGTGATTTGAACTACGACATCTTGGTCAAACCCCTAGGGAATTGGATCCAGGGGCCCTGTAGAGCCCTAAAGCACTACAAGGTTGTAGTGATTTCAATGGTCTAGATTCGCGGATGCTTTTTAACCTGGTAGAAAGATTCTGAATCTGCACTATTGATGTCAAGTTAGGCGATTGTGATTCTACGGGGCCCAGAGGTTTTAAAACTCGCTAGCGCTCCCAAAGACAATGAGACACCTTCTAGCTTCCGGGGTTTAGTACTCTAAAACCTGGAAATTAGTCGGGATAGTCGGGATAGTCGATCTAGTCGACAAACGTCCGCTTTTAGTGTGCAGGCAAAGTACTCGGCCTTCAGACTTTCTTTTAGAAAACTGAGGGCCCCGAATCCCCAGGGGGATCACAGCTCTAATGGTTTCCTGAGGACTTTTTTTCGTTTTGGGTTTTTCATGGGTAAATTACTAAAACTATCCTTGAGGTTTCTAGAAATTAAAGATTGACCCCTCAAATTTGGAGAATTGCAAATTGTCCCTTATTGCATGAATAATGACACCCTAGGCAAGATGTAGCTATTAGAAAATTCAACAGAATCAAATCCTAATTATAATAGACAAAACTATGCTTTTGTAGCTCGTGAAAAACTATTTTCACACTTCGACAGCTTTTCATTAGCTACAAAAGGATATTTTGGTCCATTATAATTAGGAATTGATGATGTGAGACGGCTTTTGTTAATTTCATAGCGCTTCGCACTGCTATAGTTGAGTAATTTGTCATGCGTCAGGGGGTAGTTCGTAATTTCCCAAACATGAGGGGCAATTTGTAATTTCTAGAAACCTCAGGGTTAGTTTTCGTAATTTACCTTTTCTTCCAGGGAATACAATACATAAAGAAAACATGAAAGAGAACATAAAAAAAGAAGATAAAAAAACATCCGACGGCTGAGATCAGTGCACTGAGCGGATCTCAGTGATTTTTTTTTTTCATGTATCAAACACTTTCTCTTTCTTTTCATTCTTTGGATTGTGCTTCTGTTCTCTCTTTCCTTTTTCCTTTTTTTGGATTGCCATTTGCATTCACTGAAAACCGAAATTACCCAGATAGTCACTCATGTTCTTTTTTTACAAGAGAGATTTTTAAATACAATACCAATGAGTAAAAGTGAGAGAGTGAAAATATTCCAATATTATTTAATTAGACCCGAAATACTAATTATTTTCCTGCTCATTTTATAACCGTAGACAATTTGTTCCTGTTTATCTTTTCAGGTTATCGAGATGGAATGAATTAAAAAAAAAAAATCTGAAAACTTCACCTAAGATAAATTAGTCAAAGATCGTATCTAAATTTTTGTTCCCACTGGGTTTTGTTTTTAATTTGGTGGCAGGCCGCGGTGGAAAATTAATGGTGATAGAGGATGTTGGAGGACAGCGATGGGAAAAGATTTGAAGGACGAAAATTTGGAAATTTTATTTACAATTAGTCTGGGAAATAAAACAAGTCGACGACGATGAAGGATGGTGGTGATTGATGCAAATGGAGGACAGCGATTGGAGACGATTTGAAGGACGGAAGGCGAATGCGGTGGTTTTGCTATCCCCATGGGTTAACAGGCACCCCAATCCGAACCGTCTAAAAGTGTTTTGGATAGTCCAAATTTAAAATAAAACGTTTTTAGAAAAAAGTTTTATTTTAAATCGGACCGTTGATGGCATTGTTTACTATATGTACGAACTTGTTTGTGTAAAAAAAAATATTTGCAACTCTAAATCTGCGTAGGAGCTTAAATAGGAGTATTTGATATTTTTTGTGAGTTAAGGCTCACGAACAAGTTTGAATTTGTATCAAACCTAAGCAAGTTTATCTCGTCAAAATTGAGCTTGAGCTTGCTAAAAACAACGAACTTGAAGGCTATGTTTGGATGACCGAAATCTTGAGTACGAATAGAAATATGATTATCGAGAATCAAATTCCCGGAAATTAATTTGAGTAGGAATAGGAATATGATTACTAGGAATCAAATTCTGAAAAATTTGATAGCTAGAGTAATTTTATTTTGGTGTTTGGATTAGTTTAGTAATCTTATGCAAGAAACATTTACTTTGAAAATTTATCAAGTCAAAGTTCCCTTTTTAAATATTTGGGCCACGAATCTTAAATTAAGGATCAGATTCCATTTTGTTTAGGAATGTGATTTTCTGGTAGAATATGTCACCAGGAATTGCATTCTCTTTTTTTTTTCCTCTTCCAAACATTAGAATCATGAAAATATGGCATCGCATTTCAATTTCTGTCTCTTCTAAATGTTGAAATTATGAAATAAGGCATCACATTTTCATTCCTCCTTGAGATTTCTGCTATCTGAATTGAGCCGAAGGTTCAATTCGGATAGCAGAAATCGAGAAATGATTTTGTGTTCAACAATGTTGGAGTTAACCCTCTGAATACCATGGCTTCCATTCTCCACTCCGAGATGGAATTTTTAAAGTCTCTAGAGATCCCCAATGTCCATGTGGATAACCCAACAAGCCAAGAGGATTTATCCACTTGGAGGGCTCCGGACAAAGGTAAGCTCAAAGTAAATTGCGATGTGGCGTTTACTGATTCTGGCAATACTAGTATAGCTTCTGCAGTTTTTCGAAATTGGGAAGGAAAGCTTGTTGATGGTATGGCAAAATCTGTTAGTGCAGATTCTAGTCTCGACGGAGAGTTGTAGGCTATTAGAGTGGCCTGCGAGATGGCCAATGCTCTGGGTTTGAAGGAGGTTGAGATAGAATCGGATAACAAGCAAGCCATCTCACTCAGTGTGTCTGAACTGGTACCCCCGTGGAGAGTCAGCGCTGTGGTGCAGGATATCCGTCATTATGCCAAGGAAGGAAACTTACTCTTCAAATGGGTCAGGCGTACATCAAATAGGGTGGCTCATGAAGTGGCATCTTTAGCTTTAAGGCAAAATCTTCCTTGTAATTGGGTGGTAAATCTCCCCCTTTCTCTTGTAATTAACTTAAAGAATGATTTTAATGAAAGCCTGTAAGGCATTTTTGCGTGATCAAAAAAAAATTTGAGCCGAAGGTTCTAAACTTTGGCTCGTTTGCCCAATATTCATAAAACAATTTCAGTATTAAACGACAGGAACACCCCAGTATTCATATAATAATTGCAATCTAAACTTCGATATGACCTAATCAACCCTACTATGTCATTGAATCCCCCGTCCTAACTCCGCATTATTATGTATCGAAAACTAGGCAGGTGGGGTTAGCTAAATAGCTACTGTTGGGCCGGTCATGGTTCGGGGGTGAGTGGGTTGTGGGCATTTTTAGGACTGTAATCACGATTTACATGCATAATATTATGGCAGCAGATTGTAGACAAGGGCATAACGGGTAATTATGTTAAAGAACATAGAGAAAGTGTTTGAAACATGAAAAGACATTCAAAACTGATAAAATCCGTCTGGTACATTGTTTGAATAGTATACAGAGCGGATTGCATCCGTTTGATGCATTTTCATGTTCATTTTGATGTTTTCTTTTCATATATTATTCCAGGGCTCCAGAACTAATGCTGATTTTTGCATTTCCGTTTAGTCAATGACAGTTTACTAACGGTTGGGTGAAGTTGGCATTAAAAACTAAAAAGTGTTTCACGTGGGAGGTCAGTGTAATATTAAAAGCTAAAAAGTGTTTCACGTGGGAGGTCAATCTAAAGTGAGTCCTACACAACCCGATATATACTTTGTGTACACCAATTGGTGTACCCACAGTTTTATTGCTTTGGGGCCCGTTAAATCAGTTCCTTTTTTTTATTTGAATCAAATCTAGATAGTTAAATACAGCCAACTTTGCATCTAGAGATGGATTTATCATATTATTCTACTGTTATTTTGTCTATAGTGAAATGTTTTTAAATTTTAATTATAACTTTTTACTTTTTATATTCTCTATTTGAGACGAATCATTAATCTTCAAAAATATTGATGCAAAATTTATAAAGGAAAGATAATAAAATAATCAATCAGAATTATTAAGACAAAACAACTTTAAGTAACTATTGGCTACCATAAATGATATGTGCAAGGAAGATTTGCAAGAAATCACGCAAGGAAGGCTCTACGGGGCCCAGTACGGATCCCAAACGGCTGATCTAAGCCGCTCAAAAATTTTAAAAACACATTTCGAGTGGGCTTGTGAGAAACCAGCTCCATCTGATATATGTGGATGCTTGATCCAAACTTTCATTTTTGAATGGCTCGGATGAAAAAAGAAAAAATGAAAGTTTGGATCGAGCATCTAAACATATCGGATGGAGTTGGTTTTTAACGGGCCCACTCGAAATGTGTTTCTAAAATTCTTGAGCGGCTCGGATTAGTCGTTCGGAATCCGTACGGGGCCCCGTGGGCCTTCCCTGCATGATTTGCGGTAAATCTTTTCCTTGCATATAGCATTTCTGGTTGTCTCACCTCAATTTGCTACACATTGTTGGATGTTTTTACTTTTGGGTTCTGAACTTTGAAGGCCATTACAAATTTTTATATTTCTACACTATTTATGACTGCCATTCCTTACCCCATTCTGTTATTTTTGAGCATCAAAAGCTTGAAAGTTTGAAATAGACCTATATATTCAACAATTTTGAGGAGTACTTTGGACTCAATTATTTTTATTTTCTTATTTCCTTTGAATTTTTTTATCAGTGGTGTTAATTTTTTTCTATTTCGATTCGCACTGATGAGGAAAAGCCAAAAGAAAAAATAATGGTCATAGTTAAAAAATATTCACTAAAGACAAAATACTTCAAAAGAAAACTTTTTGCATTATTTATTGTGTTTTCTAATTTTTTTTTAAATATCAAAAGCTAGACAAATTCATAATTAACAATACAAAGAAACTTTTTTATAATGAATAACAATTAATTTAGTCCAAACTCCACGTTATTATGTATCGAAAATCTATGGATTAGTGTGGGTTTAGCTACTGTTGGGCCGGTAACGGTCCGCATGGGGGAGTGAGGAGAAATTTTTCAGTGTCGGGTGGGTATTGCCCACGTGGTACCCGCTCGGCAATCTCAACCGTTCAAAACGCAATCCGGCGGTCCGGAAGAGGAGAGAGAGTAGTCGGGTGAGAGGAGAGAGAGGGAATCAATCTCAGCCGTCCAAAACACTTTTGGACGGCCGAGATCGTGCTCGGCATGGCCACGCGGTACTCATTCGATACCCAAAAATTTTCCGGGAGTGAGGGAAGAGGAGGACTGATGTGGGCATTTTTAGGACTGTAATTACATGCATATTCATGGCAGCAGATTCTAGACGAGGGAGGGTATAACGGGAATTATGTTAAAGAACTGATTTCAGCATTTCCGTTTAGTCAATGACGGTTGACTAACGGTCGGGTGAAGTTGGCATCAAAAAGTGTTTCATGTGGGAGGTCCGTTTAATATTATAAACATTAGGGGGTGCCAGTGATTTTTAGATACCTCAGGGGAGGTCAGTGAAATTAACCCTAATTGCAATCTAAACTTCGATATGACCTAATCAACCCTACTCTTTCATCGGAATCCCCCGTCGACCTCTCTCTCTCTTCTCGGACGCAGGCAGATCTCTCTCTCTCTGAACAACCGCAGTCTCTTCCAGTGTTATTTGCTTTTCAGGTCAGTTCAAGAATCGCATCGACGACTCCTATTCCTGCTAGATTTTCGGTGCTAATTTGTTCTTATGTGATACACTGGTTAGCATTGGTTATTACTATCTTTTTTCATGAGTGTGATTAGTGTGTTCTGACTTCATTAATGTTAAGCTTGTCTCAATTGTAGAAGTAAATGGCTGTTCTTCTTAGCTGTTAATTGAAAACCATCCGCTGTTCTTTTCCGTTTTGTTCGTTTGTTTGCTTGAAATGGTTGTTTCCATTCAGATTAATCTATTCAAGGTTCTTTCAAAATTTCCTGTTGTAAGAACATATTAAAGACGTGCAATTGTTTTTTTTTTTTTTTTTTTGGTGGAAGCATAAGAACCTTATTCATAGCAAGAAAAGTACGACTGTGCTATCGCCCTTACATAAAGGGAAGGGCGCCGCCGGCCATGAGCAATTTGTTGAAACCCACTAAGATTTAAGTTTTGTTTGTTGCCCTCCTTCTCGCAAAGATAGTCCACCCGGAAAAGTCATGCAATTTTCGGCTAAAAGATTAAAGTACTTTCGTGCGTAAACTTGTTGAATTTCTTGACATCAAAAGTAACAATGAGAGATCTTCAATTAGAGAGAAAAGACAAGGGCGTGATTACTTGATGGTTGAGGTTGTTTTCATTTTTCTCTAGTATTCTTGTCTGCTGAGAGAAGCTTTTAAAGTATCCAAAGGAAAAGTTTAACTTTAGCCTCCTCCAACATGAATATTGGTATCTGTTTAACAGAAGTTATTCGGTGGTCTTGCGGCGTTAACTCACAATTTACATTGCGCCACATGTTATTTTGTCTCCCAGAACACCAACATAAAATTCATTGGTCACACATTATTGAAAAACCACTCTTCATATGGAGCACCACGTGGCAATGCCTCAGTGCATTGGATAATTTTACCTGTATCACTTGAGTTTAGAGGTACTGACTTCTTTTCAGTATGCATGTAACTTTGTGCTCGTGGTATTATTAGTCTTGTGACACTGAGTGTTACCAAGTTATTTTGATGATCCAAGTTAAGAAATTTAGAGATAAGGTAATGAAATGTAGAGATAAGTTTTTTTGACTATAGCACGTTTGCCACATGTTTGCCATGCCTGAATGTAATTCTATTTCCTTTGTGCTCATTTCAGTGTTATGTGAGCTCATATATCTTTCCCAAGTTCACCTAGAGGGTTTCAGGTTTGACCTGCATATCCATTTCTTGACAAGTTCCTCTTAAAGCATCATTGGTCTTCCGTGCGCAAAAAATTTGAAGGCTGTGGTGCTGAAAATAAGGAGCTTTTAATTAATGTGCTAGCTCATGGATGATTACAACTTCGTTGTTGGTCAAGAGTTCCCTGATGTGAAGGCATTCCGGAGTGCAATTAAAGAAGCTGCAATTGCACAACACTTTGAGCTGCGTATTGTGAAAAGTGACCTGATTCGCTACTTTGCAAAGTGTGCCACTGAAGGATGTCCATGGCGCATCCGTGCTGTGAAGCTTCCTAATGCCCCCACCTTCACAATAAGAAGCATTGAGGCGACGCATACTTGTGGAAAAATAGCTCAAGATGGGCATCATCAGGCTTCTGTGGATTGGATAGTGAATTTCATAGAGGAACGACTTCGTGATAACATAAATTACAAACCGAAAGACATTTTGCATGACATCCATAAACAGTATGGGATCACAATTCCATATAAGCAAGCTTGGCGTGCTAAGGAGCGTGGGCTTGCAGCAATATATGGCTCCTCCGAAGAAGCTTATTGCCTCCTCCCCTCATACTGTGAACAAATAAAGAAATCAAACCCAGGAAGTATTGCAGAGGTTTTCACTGTTGGTTCAGATAACAGGTTCCATCGGCTCTTTGTATCGTTCTATGCTTCCATTCATGGCTTTCTAAATGGTTGTTTGCCTGTTGTTGGCCTTGGGGGAATCCATCTTAAGAGCAAATACCTTGGCAGCTTACTTTCAGCCACTTCCGTTGATCCGGATGGTGGGTTGTTTCCCCTTGCTTTTGGAGTCGTTGAAGTTGAAAACGATGAGAGCTGGATATGGTTCTTGTCAGAATTACACACAGCCCTAGAAGTGCACACACAGAAGATCCCACAGCTTACATTTTTATCGGATGGTCAAAAGGGTATTGTAGACGCTGTAAAAAGGAAATTCTCCACTTCTTCTCATGCATTTTGCATGCGACACTTGAGTGAAAGCATTGGGAAAGAATTCAAGAATTCAAGGCTTGTCCACCTTTTGTGGAAAACTGCATATTCCACCACTACAAGGGGCTTCAAAGAGAAATTGCAAGAAATTGAGGAGGTTTCGTCTGAAGCTGCGAAGTGGCTTCAACAATTTTCACCTTCCTGTTGGGCGTTAGTCTATTTTGAGGGAATACGGTATGGTCATCTCTCCTCAAATATAGAGGAGTTCCACCGTTGGATTCTTGAAGCAAGGGAGCTACCCATAATTCAGGTGATTGAGCAGATCCACAGTAAATTGATGGCTGAGTTTGAAGAACGGCGTGCAAAAAGTCAATTGTGGGATTCCATGCTCACCCCAAGTGCTGAGAATCGCATGGTGGAGGCGATCAGCCGTGGTTCCACATATCAGGTCCTCCGATCAGACGAAGTAGAATTTGAGGTCCTATCGGCCAAAAGATCAGACATCGTGAATATCGGGACGCACAGTTGTTCCTGCCGTGATTGGCAGCTATACGGAATTCCGTGCTCGCATGCTGTTGCGGCTCTCATATCTTCTAAAAAAGATGTGTATGCATTTACTGAGAAGTGCTTTACCGTAGCTAGTTACCGCGAGGCATACGCTGAGGAATTAAACCCGATTCCTGGAAGAATTGATTGGAACAGGGAAGGTGAGGCTCCTCCTATGGATGATGATTACATGCGGTTTGTGCGACCGCCCAAGTCCCGCCGACTGCCTGGGCGGCCGGAAAAGAAGCGTATTTGTGTGGAAGACCTTAATCCCAAGAAGCATACTGTTCGTTGTAGCCAGTGCAACCAAACCGGACACTATAAGACAACTTGCAAAGGAGTGGCAATGGGAGTATAGAACAGTTTTAGGTATGCTTGATGAACTAGTTGATATGATATTGAGGAGGCTTTAGTGGTTGGTTTGACTTGGGGATTACCATGTGAAGTAGGGTGTCTTTGTTGTGTTTATAATGTAGTATAGTCTTTGTATCATGAAATAGGGTTTATTGCAGGGGATTTTTGTTTGTTCAATTTATTTGAATTGTATTAGAGCTTTTTGTTACACAATCATGCAATATAATGCAGATGATCTTGAAAAACCTCTGCAATTTTGATTTTTGAGTTTCTTTGGCAAGCTATAGATCATGATGACTTACAATGAATTTTCAAAGAGGCTTGGGCAACTGCCGATGTCTTGAGTAGAACTTTCTGCATGATTTACACCAAGTCCAATATTTTTGACCTGCATACTTGGATTTAAGTGCACAAAAGAGCCTTCTGTATTTCTTGGGCATGAACTGTAAGCATGACTCCAGGAGATGAAAAGTTACAAGGAATCACAGTTTCCCAGCTGCACCAAATTTGAGCCCCCTGGCTCAACCAGCATACGGCATATGCAATTTGAGAATCAATTCTGTCAAAACACTTTCTTGAACACCATTTGTTTCTTTTTCTTTTTTTTTTTCCCTTTCAAAAATCGATTTCAAGAAAACAGCTATAGAAAGAGTTTAATGGGATTCCACAATTGAACCCGCGGAAGAAATTTTGAAAACTGCAACCAAGGGAGTAACAAAACTGCAATTGTTTTCTCTAGATGTTTTGCAATCATCCCAAACAATCATTTAAGAGTGTGTCACTGAAGTAGTAATGCCTATGTGAGTTCTCCAATGGATTTTATGAGATAAAATGAGAAATCTCATTTTAGTTGGTGTTTTATGGAGGGGGTGATAAAATCACATCGCTGTGTTTGGTTGAGAGTTTTGAGAAGATTTTTTTGAGAAATATTTTTGAGATAGTGTTTGGATGAGTTTTTGGAAAAAGTAATAATTAGAGAGGTGTAATAATAAGAGAGAGATAGAGAGAGAAATGAGAATAATGATTGGAGAGAGGGGTATGAGTAGAGAGAGAAAAGTGATTAATGATTGGAGAGATGAGAGATGAGGAAATAATCTTTTTGGAAAATGTTTTAGAAATGCAAAGTGAACAAAGTTGTTTTCTCAATAGATAAAATCAACCTTGTTTTCCCACAATGGGTTTCAAAAAAGGAGGATAAATCACTCCTTCATTTTATCTATTTGTAAAGGATGGTGATAAAATCTTTGATTTTATCAACCAAAAATCCATTCAAGAACTCACCCAGAAATGTCAAAGAGGCAGTGAGGCCTTGTTCTTGAATGGATTTTCTCTCATAAAATTTAGTTTTGATAAAATCTAACATTCTCAACGGATTTTAGCAAAACTAGATTTTATGAACACTAGATTTTATCTCACAAAATCATTTACAAAACACCTTTATCAACCCTAGATTTAATTAATTGAGAAAACAATGTCATTTTATCACACCTCTAAACAAAACTATATTTTATCAAAATTAGATTTTATCTCATAAAATCCATTCAAGAACAAGGCCGAGAGGAGTCTGAGACTCTCAACCCTTTTAAAGAATGAGCCCGTGGCTCATAGAGCATGCCATAGAAAGTTGTTTGGTCGAGAGAACAACAAAATATTAAAGTTAACGCTTATATTTTGTCTTTAGACTAATGCTAAAATACCACTCATTTATTTATATTGGAAATATTTAGTCAATTTAGTTTGGGGAAGGACTTGACTTGAATAGTGGACATTTTTTTTTACTAAATACCAACAATATCATTTCGTCAAGAGTGTAAACTCACATTAGTGTAAAAAAGCACTGTAGAGCTTTAAAATATTTTCCCACCACACATTAGTGTAAAAAAGCCTCGAAGCACCACGTGAAGCACAATCACTAGAGAACCCAGAAAACTCTTACTCCCTTGTCTCACCATTTTGGTCCCTCTTTTAGGGTCCAAAAAAGTAAGTCTTCAAAATTGCTCTTTATTTTTCAAATTGGAGCTAATTACTCTACTTTTAAAAGAGAATGACAAAAAAGGAAAATTTGAAGTTTCTCTCTTTGACTTGTCAAAATGAAGATCTATCATGAGATATTCAAAAATCGAAAGGTGGACGAAAATTATTAGACAGAGGGAGTATTAAAAAATGGAAAGGTGGACGGAAATTATTGGACGGAGGGAGTAGTTGATTACATTAGCTTAATGGCTGACTAAATTTGTAAATTTGTAAACTTAAGGGGTCATAAACGCAATACCAGTATAACTTCAGGGGCAGCAATGTAAGTCAAAAGAGAAGAGGACTCGCCGATCAATCCATCTCGATCCTTCCCCAATTCTTCTCCCCTCTCTCTCTCTCTACTTGAACATAGCACCGGCGATCAGAAGCTACAGCCGTCTCCGTGAACTGCCGCCTTTCACGGCAAGCCAAATATCCTTTCTTTCGGCGTTTCGGACCACCACCATAAGTTGCTCACCTTCCAATCAGGAACACAACTTACAAGGTTAGGGCTTTCAATTGTTTTCCTTCCAAATTTTTTCTTTTCCACCTTCTTATTCATACTTTGTCCTCTGTGATCATTAGATTGTATCTACTTAATTTGATTTCACTTTCATAGCCTTATACCGAATTAGGGTTGCTTAGTTATTGATGGATTCCTTTTGGCATATTGATGGTTCAGTTGGAAATTGGAGAATTTGGCTTGTTAATGTGATGAACTAGTTGTTAGTAGTGGTTAGAATTGAGAATGACTGGAAGAAAGGTGACGCGAGGGAGGCATTTCTTGTAGGATTGAAAAGAATTGTTCTAAGAAAGTGTTTGGTTCACTGCAATGAAGGTGGAATGGTATAATAATTCCTTTGGAATGCTTACCCCACTTTTATGCTGAAAATTGCAGTCTACTCTACAAAAGGGAATCACCATTCGCCAACTTGGGTGGGGCCGTGGGCAAGGAATGATTTATTACATTGCTTTGTGAAATCAGCGATCCAAACCATAACTAGAACTTTAAAAGAAGAAAAATGCTAAGCACAATCCTTAGGGTGGTGGATAATGTCTAGAAGATGTATCAATATTCGAGAAAAGTGTATTTATATCCATAAGTGTGTATTGAAATTTGAACTTGTTGAGCATATTACATATAAATTATCCACCACCTAGTGGGCGTTTTTTAGCAAGCCCCATGGAGTATTAGCATGCATTAATAAATATGATCAAATTCTAAGTCGCTCAAAAAAATTGCATGTAAGTGAACTAGTCAAAACCTAATTCAGCACTAACACACTCTGGCCACGTACAGCCAATATAAAACTTGTAGGGCTTGAATGAATTTGTCAAACGACAGAGCAACCAGGCACAAAAAAATCACGAGCCCTTTATACTCCATTTATGCCTGTGCAATTGCTACGTGGACGGATGAGGCTTTTGATGTCTCTTTTGTTTCAAACCAAACCATTGTGGCTTCATTTTGCACGAGTTTTATGCATGAAAATTATATTTTGTGGATGATTTTGCTATTCATTACATGTAGTAGATATTTATGTTTTGATGTTTGCACTGTTGGATTCTAGCACTATACAAAACTTGATTATTGAAGATTTTATTACTCAGAGGTAAAAGTTGGGAATAGGTGTGGTTCAGGATTCATTGTTACTCATGACTCTGGAAATAGACACAATATGCCATTCAATTTGACATCTAACATTTCCCTCATCTTTTGTGTATGCGATCTTTTCCTTTAGAACACTGTGGTCTCATTTTTCTGTTATGGGCATTCAAGATATATTTTTTGTTTAGATGGATTTGCAGATCTACCATTTGCGGATTAATCTATTTTTTTTGTTGTTTACGAAATACTGATATTGTTTTGTTGTCTTCTTTGGTCCCCTTAATAGGTTTAAATGGATTTGGAGACGGAGAATAGAATAGCTGCAATTCTTATGAAAGAGGCAGCGGAGCTGCGGCGACAATCTGAGAAGGAGGGTGTAAATGCTTATCTTAGGAAGCCAAACTTTAGGGGTCGGCCAAATTCACGTTTCCTCACAGCGACAGTTCTTGGAGTACAACAGTGTTAGTTCTGTGGTTGCTTATAAATGTCTAGTTAATCATTATTATGATATGAAGCTAATGCTTATAAGCTAGCAATAAAATTAGCATGATTGCTTCACTAAGAATGTTGTTGATCTCTGTGCTCTCATAAGTTGGTGGGTTTTTTGAATCACCTAAGCCTTGTCCTCTGACAGGATGGTATCTTTTTCCCAAGAGTCTCTAGCTTTTTTTTTATGTATATTGTTTACAAAACTCGTGAGTGGGTTGATATTGAATCCTAGTCTCTTTCTCTTCTTCCAGCTTTTCTCTCTGCCTTCTATCATTCTCTATCCTTTTCACTAAATCTTATCATCCCCTTCCACACTTCTTGGATTTTTCCCCAAAATACTTCTCAAACAAACAGAAATTCTCAAAGAAGAAAAGGTTTCTTTACAGCTCAGTAGTTCCCAAAAGTTCAAATCTGACCAAAATTCGGTTGTCATTCCCTGATTTAGGTCCTCTTTAATATAATTAGTCAACCAAGAGAATGGTAGAACTGTGGAACTGGGTTATGATCTTCTTGGGGCCATTGAATTTTGAGATTATCTTGTATTGTAAAATGGAAGCTTTCTGTTTCAGTTGTAATTTTTAGCTATGGCGAACTTAGTAACTCTTTATTCCATGTTTGAACTCCATTTTGTTTTATAGTGTTTGCAATGTTTTCTGCTATTAAAATTATGCGATTGATTTTTCAATTGATTTTCATCATGTCTGCTTGACTTTGAAATTTTGTTCAATCCAGCAAATCGAGCTGTGGAAGTTAATGAGATGTGGCGTGTCCGTCAGAAAGAAATAGAGCTGGATGATAGGCTCAAAGGGAGATCCAGAGATAACAGCAGCAGTGATAGGAGCAATAGGGACAGTGATGATTCTCAAAGGCATACAAATAAGAGGCATTCTCGTGGTGAGAGGAGTGCTAGTGTTCCTTGTTCATCAAGTAAAAGAGTAATTGAAGATATTGAAAATCACTATTCTAGGGAAGATGAAGGATTGAAGGACGACGAAATTGATGAATTTTTACACTCAAGGTCTCTCTCTCTCCCTGTGTGTGTGTGTGTGACTTTCTTTGATTTTTTTTTTATCAGTATGACTTTCTTAGATAAGTGCTTGCATTTTTTTTTTTTTTGCACGGCAAAACGGAAATTTATTAATCAAATATCCTAGATACAAGATTAAACCGGGCAAGAGAAAAGCAACAAAGCCTCTCGAGACCCAAAAGATTGGAAGGCTGAAAGTGCTTGCATTTTTTTATATGGATATGTGCCTTAATCTACTTGTGGGTATTTTATTTGAACTCACAGATGAAACAATGATGTCAGGGTGAAGCGTGGTAGGGGTGCTGTTGGTTCACGGATGGATGAAGCTGGTCCTTACCTTCCCCCTGTCCCACATTCAAAAGAAAAGCTACTAGAAAGCCCGGATGAAGGGGAAAATGAAAGATGGGAACGTCGTGTTATTCTTGGTCCAGAGAAGCCTTCTTCGCTGAAGCCTTGTGATTCCTCTGAAGAGGAGTCTTTTCAGGATAAGTGGAAGAAAGCAGATAGAGTTGCCTCAAGCAAACGGCACTCGAGGAAGCACAAATCAAAAGAGAAATCGAGAGACAAGAAGAAGAAGAAAAAGAGGGAGGAGAAAAGGCACAAGCATTGCAAGTAAGGGGTTTTCACCCCCTCGTTTTCTAATATGCCTGGTGTTCGTGTGGATTGTAGTTAATGTCTGTACAACCGATGATTATGCTATTACATGCAACTTTTGCCAAATAGAGGCAGGGTTGCAATTAGTTACTCAATTGGCTTGCAACAGGATTCTGTCTTGGGTTTTTCTCTTCCTCCAGATCTAATTCGTTCTTCTGCCATTGATGACCCTGGAATACTGACAACTGTAGCCAGTTGTATTTTGTGCAGAAATACAACTGACCTTACGACCTTTGTTGTGTAGACCCCCTTCCTCTTTCTTGGTTAGAGTGCATTTCGATGTGCTAATTGAATTGAGTGTTTGCCCAGGTTAACATGGGCAAACCTGTATAATTGATACTCTTGCAGTCTTGCTGTGCACATGATCAAAAAAAGAAAAAGAAAAAAGTCTTGCTGTGATTGTCCATTCGGCTTTGAAATTTCCATACGTTCTACATACGCATGGGTGTCCGACCAGTGAATTCATGGTTTTATGAAGTGTATTTTTCCTCTTTCTAACTAAGCTGTTGATTTCTATTGGTTCATTTATCAGCCCTCTGTCGCTTTGAGTAATTCTTCGGGCAATCCTTGTCTGCTTGAGAATTTGGAAAGCATGCTCTGTGTATGGGTGTGTAAAGCTTTTACTGTAAAATCATCCAAGGTTGGACTGTGAAAGAAACGGAGGTAATGTAACCGTTACACAACTGCAACATAGCGAGTGCACAAGAGGAACGCACCTATTATATGAACTAGCTCTTTCGCTATACATCTGTAGCTCGGTTTGCTATTCCAGTGGTTCTCTTATCGTATTTCTTGAGTAACAGGAGTAAATCAGAAAGACCACCTTTATTCGGGGGGGGGGGGGGGAACGAAAGCAAGTTACCTGAAAATAAAGGCTAGTTACCGCAGGCTTATGTTACTTCTTGGAATGGCCGATTTAGTATTCTTGTCCGGAAGCTTTTCTGGTGAAGCATTAGGTCCCCAGCCTTGTCGTTCAAATTTTCATCCATGAATTTTCTTGCGAGTTTTTCAAAGGCTGTTTCGGTGAACACCTGAATCAGTATGGGCGATTGGTAGAATTCCTCATGTTTTCCTGGATTGTGCAATCAGTTCACTAATAGAATAAAGAAATGGAGGAACCAACTTCTGCTTGACTATTTCTCCACAAATCGAAGATCTCTAAAGAATGATGGTGAAAATTGTTGAATTGGAGCATCAATGGCCATTGGAGTTTTATTACATCAGGTATAGTAGAAAGAGCTGCTCGGATTTGTTAACTTTCACTTATTTCTTTCTCAACAGCGTCAATGTACGTAATGCGATTCGTAAGAGCAACTGCAGCCCTTACTCAAACTCAGAATCAGATTTGAAATCTGAGTAAAAACACCAAAAAATCCCCTCCAGTCTTTGAACCTAACCCATATCAAATTGAGTTTTACTCAGATTTTTTCCCAAATCAAGGGAGTCCCAAACCTTTAACCAAATTTCCAACAGCTCCTTTTGGGTGGTCGACGGTCGTGATGCTTGTCGCAGTGGACGTGAAGTCGTGTTGGTGGTGGTGCTTGTCGCCGGCACTCCTCCACCGCCGTAGTCGTCAACCTTCCACTACCACCGTCGTCGTCGCAGTGGACGTGATTTGTTAGCAGAACACAGATCGATCTAGGGTTTTCGTCGGTAAGAACTTTAGCAACGTCTAGGGTTTTGCTGGTGGCCGGGGAACACTTCCTAGGGTTTTGGTTAGTCGGAACTGCAACAACGTCTAGGGTTTTGTTGGTGGTCGTGGAATACTTCTATGGTTTTGGTCGGTCGGAACAACAGATTTTGAGTAAAATTTGAGTTTACCACTGGAGTGGATGATACCAAAGTGAGCTTTTACTCAATTTTTTGATCAAATTTGAGGGAAAAAAAGAGTCAAGGCTGGAGTTGCTCTAAGGATAGATATTGTAAAGGATTGAATAATTTTTTCTAGCTTCATTCTAGTTAACAAAATACTACTTCGGTTACGGTAGGCAAAAGAAACTAGTTAGGTACCGATAAATAAAAATAAGGAGATTCTGTCCACAAATTTTATTTCTTATGACATCTTCAGTTGAGATATTCAATACTCAGTAGTATGGATTTTTGTTGAGAACCCATCGGGATTTTGAAATAATATTCAAAATTGAAAGAATATTCAATATCACCTCTTTCAAGTTTGGGCCGTGTTTGATTTCTTGGATACTTGTTCATAGGGTGTAAACAAACTCAGCTGCTCGCGAGTAGCTCGTGGCTCGGCTAGTTAAGTAATTAAGGCTCATTTAGTAAACGAGCTCGGTAAAGCTCGGCTTGGCTTGCAAAAGCTCGGCTCGTTTATATAGGCTTGACCCGTTTAAGGAGACTCGCTATATAAATTACCTTGACTCGGCTCGTTTACAAACAAGTTGAACTCAATTTTTACCTTGTTTACTAAACGAGCCGAGCTCGAGCTCTACAAAACTCGGCTCGTTTATACCCTTGCTAGGTGTTCATAATCTATTAGCAATGAAGTGGTCGAAAAACAAAAAGGTCGTCAATTTGATCAGGTGAGGTTTGGCCTAAAAAGTTGGTTGGCTTATTTTTTCGTCTTTATTTGATTTTTTTTCGTAGTTTTTAGTTTTGCATCAACTTTTTGTGTATTATTGGTTCATCTCAGCGAGAGGAATCAAAAATGTAAAAAATTATGACCGAAGCTTAAATTTTTTTGAATAAAGACAAAAATAAGCCAAAAAATCAGCTTTTTACACTTTTTCGATCTTATTAAAAAAAGAGAGGGTTCTAATCATAATCTCTTACCTTTTTAGATTTCTCTCGTCGAGACGAACCAATAATACTCAAAAAATCGATGCAAAACTAACAAACGCAAACAAAAAATCAAATAAAGACGAAAAAAAAAGTTAAGCCAACTTATTTAGCCAAACCTCATTACGGTGCGTTATGCGTAGGGCTGCTCAAAAAAACCGGTGAACCGTGAATCCGGTCCGAACCGAACCGATCCGTACCTTTTGGATTTTAACCGTGGATTAATGGTCCGGACACGGTTAAAATCCAAAAGTGTTATAAGTGCTACTACATATACTCTCTGTTTGTGAGTGAACTGGAAGTAACTATCTGCTATTGTCTTTGTGAGTGAACCGGAAGTAACTATCTGCTATCTTTTGTGGTAATATAAGTTTGTGTCTTTGTTTGTTCAGTTATATAACTATCTGCCTTACTGCCTTTGTTGTTTTTTTTATTAGGATTTCCAACTTTGAACTTTTTATTTAGTGCATTTGCTAGTTGCTAGTGCCTTATTGCCTTTGTTTGTTGTTTTTTCCGAATAAGTTGAAAATCCGCGGATTAATCCGGAACCGATCCGTGACTCGCGGTTCGGATTGAAACCGAACCGTGAGACTTTTGGATCGGATACGGATTGTATTTTCAAAAAATCGTGACTCGCGGATTAGTATTAGATTCATGCCAATCCGAACCGTTCTGGACCGTGAGCACCCTAGTTACGCGTGTAAGTTGCCTAGTTACTACTACTATTTTTTGGGAATAAAACAAAAAGCAAAAACAAAAGTTAGCACTGGGCCGGGCCAAGTTCGGGAGTGAGGAAGCGTGGCGTGGCAGCTGCTGGCCCAGCTATCTGCTATCGTGCGCAGGGTGCGTAGTAAAACCCTTCAATATCTGGACCTTCCCCAATAAACCAAATCAGCGATAACGTTACGAAATTTCAAAAGCGGAAAGAAGATAAACCCGATCCATGCTCCACATCTCAATAATTATACGCGCCGTTACTGTCCCAAATATAAATGCTTTGTACACCTTCTCCTCTCTCTCTCTCTCTACCTTTTTTTCAGCTAAGTGACGAATCACGAACCAGCAGATCTAGATCCCAACCCCAACATCTTCCACCTCACTTCATCCCATCGTTCCTATCAGGTTTCTATCCCTCTACATATACGCACATTCATGTTTCTCAGCTTATCGCATTTCAATTTTCCGATTCATTCCTGGCGTTTTAGACTCATTTTTTGGCTCATTTGTTACTTGTAATCCACTCTTAATTCATCTTCTCCTTTTGATTTCTCCTAATTCTGAATGAATTCGTGGAAAACGTACACCGTCGTCTACGTAACACTTGTTAATTTGATATTAGCTGGAGTGGTTCTTGTGTCCTGTGGATCTGTCTGCAGAAGCAATTATTAGTTAGTGATTAGCTCTAACTGTTTAGGGTTTCATGTTTGTCCTAGATGCATGGATAGAAGAATTCTGAGCATGTATGATAAAGTATTATGATAAATGAGTGATACTTTTCTCATTGGTGGGTGCTGAATTTTTGAAACGGGAAAAAAAAATGTAATTTTTCCTTTTAGAAGGGGGAGTATGGAAACTTCACTTGGTAATTCTCATTTGATGTTTTTGGGACAATGTTAAGTGAACTTCACTAAATTTGTAAATACTCGCGCGAGACACTTGACACCAGGGTACGATTTGTAATATTTATCCGAAGCCTATCCCTAATTTAGACAATCAGATCCTCTATTTTTATTATATACGAGGGAAAATTTGCTCATATAGTATATAATAGTACAACACGACTGAGTGTTTAGGACGTGCCTCAGAGCATACCTAACTTTTGGAATCCTAAATCCTTAGATATAAGTTTAAGTATGTCTAGCACTTGGACACGTACCCAGTCCCGGTACTCATGCTATAGTCCATGAAACAGTTTAGGGGTGAGGTCAATAGCTTTACCCAGAACCTGGGTTGAGTTTGGTTGTCATTGAAATTTTTAAGGTTGGCTACAAATGTCAACGAGTGAGGAATGTCAGAAAACTATGTTTAGTTGACTGAACTAATTGGTGAGGAATGTTCAGATAGTTGTTTGAAGGATGAGTTTCAACCTTACTTGGAGTCTTTTCCATATCATTTATTCTTGAGCAAGATGATCCACTTCCCACACACCCAGTTCGCAATAGGCACACAGGCACCAGACTCACCAGTCCTTTCTGTGCAATAGCTTCTTTATTCTCTCCTCACTAGTTGTTCTACTCTTTCAGAACTCCTCAAAAGTATAGTGTTTATATTAGTGCCCCCATGCATCTTCCTATTATTGCTAAATTATTTTAAAAGCCTCAACTGGACTGAAAGGTTAGTAGGAAAGGGAAAATATACTCCATTGGAATGATCAACTATCAAGAAGATTCTTCAGTATAAACAGTATTATAGAGTAGTTTATTAGACGGTGAGCAGTAATCTCCTTTTACCCTACTTGCTACCATGCACTGTGTAATATCACAAAGTTTATGTTTTATTTTTGGTCATATTACCTGGTAAACTAGATTGTATACACTCTGTTTTCTTTCGCAATTTTGCTCTCTTTCATCTAATGGTAGTCTTGCAGGCTCGCAGTTACTAAAATAAACATGTCAAGGAGGCCCTCCCGACGTTTTGGAGATGGTGGGCATATTCCATTTATGGGATCCTTGAATCCCAAAACTCGCCCGTCGCCATTGTTATCTGTTGGACTTGTCGTTGTGGTAAATATCGGTTCATTTCACCCTCTGTACTATCCACCCTAATATTGTCCAGCACTCCAGCTTGTCCTACATTGATATACTATCATATCAATACATTGACAACTGCTATTCATCTTCTTAGATGAGCAAATATGCTCAGTAATTCTTTTTAATCTCACAACTGATGCCTCTGTTGTAACCAAGGCTTAGTTACACAAAGCGGGGGCTGACGAGCAGAGGATCATGGAAGCTCTTCATTTGGGAGCGCCGGTGGAGCGTTTAGGAAATATTTAGACAAATAAACATGTAATAGAAGCAAGTGCTATAATTTGTTACTCCTATCAATTGCAAATATTGTTTTAGCGAATATAAGCAAAAATTATGTTTACAAGAAGTACTTAGAGCGAATTTGGGTAAATATTTTTATGCTATCTTATCATTACTTTATGTGTTCTCTTGATATGGTTTACTCGTGTTTTTTACTTAATTTTATACCTAAGAGGTTCTATCCTAGTTGGGAGAGCGGGTTCCTTTATCGATGGGAGCTTGTTTCCTAGGAGAGTTTGACTTGGGAGTGAGGGAGCGAGGTTCCAAGGTGGATTCGCCACCTTGATAGGAGGTTCCTGCACCTAACCCAGCATTGCATATTACTATATTCAGCTAAGTTCAGTACTATCTCTAATGCTGAATATTTTTTTCCAATTTTTCAGGGTACATTTCTGATAATTGGGTATCTGTACAGTGGGTCAGGTATGCATTCGGTTTGTCAATTTGAAAACTCTATTCTGGAAAGAAATAATCTTAAAACTTATTCTCTGTTTTGGTGTTTTCCATAGGTTGTTCTATGCTGTCGTAGGAAACCTTGGAGAAAAGAAACTTTATATCTACTTTCTCTGTCCTTGAGCAATGGATGTATTTGTTTCTTCCATGGATTCTGACCTTCCGGATTTTTGTGTGGCAGGTGGATCCAGCAGTCAAGATGTTGTCAGTAAATTTGAAGGTAAGTACTGTGGTCTCGTATCACACCCTTGCAGACATGAATCTATATATACAAAGCTCTTGTTTCCCCCTCCCCGCCCCTTGAATTAACTGTGGCATCATTAAGCAGCTATTAGATAGAGCAGAATGTCCCATTTTTGAGAGAACTTTTGCATATGCAGGTGGTGTTGTATGCACGTTAGAAGTTCAAAAATCATTGCCTATTCTGAAGAAAGCATATGGGGACAGCATGCGTAAAGTACTGCATGTGGGCCCTGACACCTGTTCGGTGGTCTCTACATTACTAAAAGAAGAGGATACTGAAGCCTGGGGTGTGGAACCATATGACTTGGAGGATGCTGATAGCAACTGCAAGACTCTAGTGCGCAGGGGCATTGTGCGGCTGGCTGACATTAAGTTTCCTCTTCCCTATCGATCGAAATCATTTTCTCTGGTCATAGTTTCAGATGCATTGGATTATCTGTCGCCAAAATACCTAAACAGGTCTCTGCCGGAGTTGGCAAGGGTATCATCTGAAGGTTTTGTTGTTTTTGCTGGTAAATCCCTTCGAAAGTGTACATTTTAGACATTCTTGAACATTTTACATATTAAATTCTTGCACTGTTTGCATAGCTCAATGACGGTTTAATTTGTACCCTCGCAAAGGTTTTGTTGTTTTTTATGGTAAATCCCGTCAAAAGCCCTCAATTTCACCAGTTCTTCAACAGTTACCAATCGAATTCTTCTACTGTTTGCATATCTTATCGTGACACAATTTGATGTTTGGTCGTCTGGTGTATGTTTGTTACACAAAGGGGGCTTTTTATAATGCCCACATGCATATTTCCTTGATCATGTCTACATATTATAGTTAAGGGTTATGTTGGTGAATGTTTGTTATTTGTGTTGTCACACGTAGGTTACCCAGGTCAGCCTAGAGCTAAAGTGGCAGAGTTATCCAAATTTGGTCGACCGGTAAGGCAGTAATCTTTTGTTGGATTAAATTTGTTCCTCGTCATTGAAGAGCTATATAGTTGCCCTTGCGTATAATGGTAAATGTTGTGTGGATCATTACAATGGCTCTTGAAAGTTGTATCATTGAATGTTCGTTTGTTGGATTGGCCTCATAGGTGACAGCAACGTTGATTGAGGATTATCAATTCAAACTGTCATTCCAGAAATTTCCACTTATCTCATTCCTTGCCTTGCTACTTCTACAAAATATCATTTTCTCTGTTGATTACATCAGTCCATCATCCACAAAATATCATTTTCTCTGTTGACACAAGCTTTTGATATCTGCTTCATGTACTACTACTGAAACTCCAAAACTCGTTTGCCTATTTGAGATTATATAAGTCTTACAACCAATTACTGTCACGGACACAAGTAAATGTGCCTTTCAAACAAAAAAAAAAACGAGAAATAAGTAAATGAATTTGATTGTTCTTAGAGGTCATACCCTTCCCTCTTATTTGCTTAACATATATTTGTTGCATGGTTCCTCCCTATTTAGTGGCAGCAGTCTGGTTTCGGTCACCTCTGCGAAAAATCTGCAGTGTCGGCTTTAAAGCAATAACATGGTGTTTCTTTTTTTGTGTGAAGGCCAAACTGCGAAGCTCATCTTGGTGGATAAGGTACTTTGTCCAGACCAGCTTAGAAGAGAATGAAGCTGCTACTAAGAAGTTTGAGCAAGCTGCAACCAAGAGATCATACAAGCCCGCCTGCCAAGTTTTCCACCTCAAATCTTACCATTGAAAATATCTCGATGATACCTTCTTGGCAAAAAATGGTGCTGAGAAATGTCTTTAAGTTAACGAAATATATATTACACATCTAGTTTTGCTTTGGTATTAAACATATGTAACGTTAGATATCTTTTGCCCGAAAAAATCGTCGGGGAAGATTGCGTGTTAGCCTTGGCAAGATGTACTGTTGTTCGGGTTCTTGCTTCCCAATGCTGGAGCTTGTTGTAGGCTAAATGCTGATTCTGTTTAGCATATTCCAACTTAATCTGTGAGTTCGAGTAGTATATGTAGGAGAGAACTGACCAATATTCTTTCAATAATTTGAGATGAATGTCTTCCTTTTTTTTAATTCTCAGATTTTGGCAAATTCTGGAGACGAAGCCTTGTATTTGTCGCATGTTGCTTAAATCGTTTTAACTAGTTTTTGTCGTCTCCGAATCATATACGTCTGCAGATACGGACCATATGGTTTTGTGATTGTATATATGTCTTCTCTTTTGAACCCTCACCTGCATTCACATGTCTGAAATTAATTTAATTGCTTGTACTGAAAGATTACAACGCATTTTTTTTCATTTTACATAATAAAAAATGAACAATATTTCAGAAACAGTTATTGTAATTCTCCAGCAACTGAGTGATTAAGGTGGAGGCTAACCTGCAATGGGTTTGAGGCCCAATTAACCGTTTGTATTTAAAATTAACAATTAATCTATTAAATCGGGACTTTTCAACTTAATTCTAAACCTACAAAATTTAGCTTTTTTTTTTTTTTTTTTTGGGCTTTCTTTTGGCTAACACGCTCCTAAATTATTCCAGATTAATAAACAAGTTAAACGCAATAGTTTGCCAAAAAGGCACGACAAAACCTCCAAAAAAAGAACCAATGCAAATAGAAAATGTGTCTAGCAAACATACCTTCTCTACTATTAGATTTTGGTTGGATTTTATGCCTGCACTTAGTGTCGGTCTGCCCTCGCAGAGGTGTTTGGAGGCGGTTAGCCTGGTTGTGCTTTTGTCGTGCTCGTGTCATGATGTTAGTAGTTTTGGTTCATTTCTCTATCACAGATAAATGAAAATCTTTCTTCTGCCGAGCTTATTGAATGAGAAACTCGGTCTATTTTTCAACAGAAAAAAGAAAAAGAAAAATGCCTTCTAAACACGTGTTTAGAGGACATTTGACTATAATTGCTACCAGATTGATAATAATTGGGGGAGATTTATCAACGGTCGGATTGAAAAATTCAACCTCAATTCCTTGATCAAATATGACGCATTACGAATAAATTTATTTGTTGAAACTGATCTAAACTGCGGCCACAATATTATATGTGGACAGAGTTTACGGCCACTAGTACCGACATTGGGAGCGTTGTTGGTGAACACGCCTTAAACATTACGGCCACAACGCATTTCGTGGACAAAGTTTGCGGCTACCTATCTAAAATACTGTCGTCATTAATAAGCACGCTTTCGTGAGAAAATGAAATTAATACAGCGTTTGGTTTTATTTGAGGCCCGGTTCGAGCGCCATCGTCCTCCCGTAGTCCCATGGCAGTGAGAGACTCGAAAAGGCCCCTCTCTCTCACCTCCTTCCTCTTCCTCTCTCTCCTCTCCGTCGCCTCTCTCTTCTTCGCTTTCTCTCTCTTCAAAGCCACCTCTTCCTCCTCCACCGCCTCTCTCTCTCCTCACCACCACAAAAACCTCGAGTACTTCAATCCAACAGCAGAATACTCCCAACCGAAGCAGGAGAAGAAGGAAGAAGTGTCGTCAATTAGGGGCTGCGATTACTCGGATGGAGAGTGGATCTACGATCCAACTATGGTCAGATCTACTGCGCGGTACGACCACACGTGCAAGGAGATCTACAAGGGCTGGAATTGCATTGGGAGTCACAAATCGAACGCTCTTGAGATTGTTAAGTGGCGGTGGAAGCCACGTCAATGTGATTTACCGCAGTTCGATCCTCTTCGGTTTCTCAAAAGCTTCAGAGACACCAATATTGGTATTCTCACACTATATCTATCAATCTGTCTACCTATATTCACACTCTTTGTGTACTTAGTTCGTGAATGTTACTTGATGAGTTTGATCAAAGACAGAGATTTGTTTGATTCTTGCGAGATTAAAGAAGGAAATTGGCGAAATAAGAAAATGCTTTGGTAGATTGGCAGATAAGGTAGTTAGGAGGAGTAATGTGGTTTCGGTAGAGGTAATAC
This sequence comes from Vaccinium myrtillus, assembly GCA_016920895.1. Lineage (NCBI taxonomy): Eukaryota > Viridiplantae > Streptophyta > Magnoliopsida > Ericales > Ericaceae > Vaccinium > Vaccinium myrtillus. Next base: position 64,128 of record JADGMU010000949.1, read on the forward strand.
TAAGGGGAGGCAAGGGGTAGAAAACTTCAGTAAAGACTAGAGCTTTGTTTGGTACTTGAGCTAATATAGCAGGAAACTGAGGAAAAATAAGAAAATGCTTAGTTTGAATATACTAGTCCCCATCGGACGTGCTCGATCTGACCTATACATCATAATGGATGTTGGCTGAAAATAAAAATTAAAGATGCGCAAACGTTTTGACGCCTCAAACAACAAATAATGTACGGAAGGTTGGAAGAAAAATTAAGGGCTAATGATACAAAACTCCAACAAAAAACTTGCTTTTATGTGTGATTCAAATTGATCACCTTGATCTTATGTTTGGAACTTGTGGAAATGGATAGAAAGTGAGAGAAAATAAAATGAGAGGAAAGTGGGAGAAAAGTAGAAGGAAAATTTCACTTTCCAAAGCTGAACCTGTCGATCATGAATTTTTACTTTCCAAAGCTGGCATTTTGTAGATTTCATCAGTAAGCTTGTCAAATTAGCTTTTTTAATTTTTCTATTAGTATACGATGTGGATTGAAATTTGAATTTGTTGAATATTTGACAACGAAGAACTGTGGATCATATGACGCGTAATCTTGATTCTTATTTGGTTATATATCCTCAGCAACCAAACCGTTGCGAAAGTACGTACATATATACTCATTATCTGGTGTGATTTCAAGAACTCTATGTACAGTTGTCCTTCCTTTGTTCACCTGTTTCTTATATGTTTTTGTTTTGCAGTTTTTATTTCACTGTTATTGAACTTATTCATGTTTAACAGTGCAGGGTTTGTAGGTGACTCCTTGAATAGGAATATGTTTGTTTCTCTTTTTTGCTCCTTGAAACGAGTCCCAGGTGAAGTGAGAAAGTGGCGTCCTGTCGGAGCGGACCGTGGATTTACATTTCTTGAGTACAACCTTACTATAGCATATCATCGGACAAATCTTTTGGTGCGACATGGTCGGTAAGCTATATTTATACTGTATTTAGTGTTTGACTGGTTTTATAGAAGATAGGTCAAGGTCATTTGTATATGATGTTGCATGGACTTCACGAGGCCCATAACAAGAAGTAGAACAATGTACCTGCACTTGGAGTTCCTAGAGGTATCCGGTCGTAGAAATAAACTTTGAAGTGGTAATGATCAAGACCTAAGAGTGATCTTTTTCACATCATATGGAATTATTTGTGGTAGTTGTTTGCAGGTGCAACTTTGTAGCTTTCATAGTTAGATGAACAAGGTTTGATTGGAGGTTTAAATAATTTCTATATACTCAGTATCGAAGATAGTAATGGGAAAACTGATTTGCTATTTTTTAATGAAGTTGCTTAGTTATAATGACTCTACCTGCTAAGCACCATGATGAAAGGGATATTGGCGAATGGCGATTTCTCATGGAAGTGGTGCATTTTGGCACTTGACCTGTTTAGTGAACTTCAATTATTGGTTCTCCTGCTTGAGACAATATTAATCACTTTGGATACTGCCTACTTCATCGATTGGCTTAAGATTGCGCACTTGTTTTTATCAATCATTTCTCAACTTTGTGTTGCATATTTAAGTTCATATGAATCAAAAAAGATTTTATATGTATACTGTTCCATGTTTTCATTTCTCACCTATGTTTCGATCAAAATGTATAAAGAACCCGTGTGGGAACTCAACACCCGGATTGGGGTATGGGATCCTTGTCGTACATGTTTAGTTGGACAATAAGTTAACAACATATTTTCTAATTAAATGGTTGAACAAGTTACATACCGGACTTCTTTAACATCCATCAAAATTTAAAAACTAATGCAAGAAGAAAACACCATTTAAGCTAGGCAATAGAATTTATGTATTGAGGACTTCAAATATTCTGGTGTGTCCTCATCTCCTTGAAATCAAAATTACATGAATCCAATGCTTACATGTACTCGCACCCAATATCTGTACCCGAGTCCATGTAACATGGTTTCTCACAGATTTGCTTCGTTCTTATGTTGTACAGGTGGTCAGCCAACAGTAATGGTGGTGTGCTGGAGTCTCTTGGGTATAAAGAGGGTTACAGGGTTGATGTTGATGTTGCAGATGGAACATGGGCACAAGCTCTTAGTTTCCATGATATTCTCATCTTCAATACAGGACACTGGTAATATGCTCTTTCTACCATTATGTAGGGTGCATTATATTATCCTCTATAATAAGAAACTCAAGTTGTGCGGCTTCTGCATACGTAGTAAAAAATGCCCTTATGGAAGTCGGTCCATAGGATAGAAGAATACGGCTGATTGGGGGAAGGGAATTCCTTCTTCTTGTCCTTCGATTGTGCCCATCTATTAGGAATCGAAGTTAGCGGGCTAACTATGAATGTCGGCTTTACCGGGCTAACTATTCAAAGATGAAGTCTTTCCCCTGCTGGGCTTTCCTTTCCTGGTAACAGACTACTATTGTACCATTCTAGCATACTCTCTTTCTTATTGAAGATAGTCTGTTTCATTTAGTATGCTCTGTACCATTTTAACAGACTATCTTGCTTTGGAAACTGGTATGTTCTCTCTAGTAGGAGAAGTCAGATAAGAAGCAAGGAGAAGATAGCTGTCTTTCCTGTAGGATACTAACCCTCTAGCTCTTCTCTTTCGCTAAGGCCATTGAAAGCTGTCTGATATGGCTAGTCTCTCTTTATTTAAATTTACCCCACGACGAAACTCTCCTTTGTTTCACGGGATGGATTTCATTAACACGGATAGACCTGAAATGTTTCCCGACTAACCCATTTATGTGTGTTAATATGTTGGAGAATGGGCAGATTTTCAAGTCCCAATTTGTCCACCACTAGAATGTAAACCATTTAATTGAGAACTCAAAAGAATGGAATGGTGGGAAATCAGAAATAGATTTCCATTCTGCTTTTTTGTCCATCCATCCAAACATATCCATGGAGAACTAGACATTAGACAAAGTAAATCAGTTGAGCTGACCAATACAATTGCACAATTATTGTTTCCGTCACTTGGTCAATGTTAGATGGTTTACTTTTTCAAATTTCACAATGATATGCTGAAAACCAACTCGATCTAATGTCAACTTGATTACCTGCCCAGATTCCAATAGAAGTTGTGTATCTGTGGTTGGCTTTTATTGTCTTTGTTCAGTTTCTCATAGGCAGGATGTTGACAGATATCATTTGTTGAGGAAAGAATGAAACCAAGTGCAAGGATATTTTTTCGTACACAATCCCCTCGACATTTTGAAGGGGGTGATTGGGACCAAGGAGGTTCTTGTCAGCGGTTACATCCTTTGTTGCCACAAGAGGTAAGTCTCAAATGTATGCTTACGACTTCACAAAACATTGTAGTTCTCCTCTGAGCGGATAGTCATTTTTCATTAGCATAATGTTACTGTTACTGTTATTGTTTTCGTTTTCTTCTTTTTTTCCAATGTGTGTTTTGGGAAATGGAAACAATGAAAAGTTGAATCACTCGTTGCTTTCATATAGCAGAAACTGTTTTTTGAAATTTTGAAGACATCTTTGCTGTGCTTCCCGAAAAGTGGGTTGTTTTCAAAAGGTTTTTCCAAGGACAGTTTTCAGAAACTGCTTGCCAAACCCTTTTTCATTCCACAGTGAGGTTCTGATTTCTTGTTATGCTTTCAGGTTGAAAAGCTTTTCTCCCTGGAAAACAACGGAACCAATGTGGAGGCGCGGGTGGTGAACCAGCATTTGTACAAGGCCCTCAATCACTCTGGGTTTAAGATATTGGACATAACCCACATGTCTGAGTTCAGAGCAGATGCCCATCCATCTACGGCTGGTGGAAAGAAACACGACGATTGTATGCATTGGTGCTTGCCGGGAATTACGGATACTTGGAATGACTTGTTTATAGCTCATCTAATTGACATCAAGGAGCGGAGCTGAGAGGTAACTGTTCGATTCTTACAGTAAAATAGGTTCCTTTTTTGGTTGGAAAATTTGTATATTCTAAGCAGTCATTCTGCTGTTGGAATTGATAATAGCTGCCGTAGGTTTTAGTTATGGTTGAGGTCGACTCGTGCATATTTTGTTTTGTACTTGAAAAATTATATACAAGCTGAGATGGTGCTGAATACGATTTCATTAACCATTTTTAGTTCGCGCTGTTTTGAAGACCCGGACAATGTCACTCCGGATCCGCTGTCCCTATTTAGTGTCCCCCTTTGGTGTCCTACCCACCACTTGCTGCCATGTGGCACACTAAAAACCCTTTACAGTATTTATTTATTTTTTGTTTTTTTTAAAACTGGAAAACCCATTTCCATTAGAATACCTTTTCTCCTTTAATACTATACCTTCTGTTAACCAAAGCCCCCCAGCTTTTTCATTCATTTTCGGAAAAAACAAATGCCCTAATATACCTTTATTTGTTAACCAAAGGGCCCAACCCTTTCACCTCTTTTTCGGAAAAAAACAAAAGCCGCATGACTAATTTTCAATCAAAAGGGCTGGAGGTTTTTAGGGTTGATAGTTAGAGAGTGAAACAAAGCATGGAGAATCAAGGCAAAATATTTATTTGCAAACACCCATGCATTTGACGACCCTTACAAGTTGAACGATAATAATAATTTTTGTTGTCCGGTAATGCTTTGGAGCAAGTTTTCTCCTCTTTTTGTCTTTATCAACAAAGCAAAATGATGCTTGGAGTAAAAATGAAATTTCTTAGAATAGAACTCTTGAAAGGAGTGAAAAAGGCCTTGGGGGGCTTTGGTTAACAGAAGGTATACTGTAACGGAGGAAAATGGATTCTAAAGGAAATGGGTTTTCCCGTTAAAACAAAAAAAAAAAAAACTAGAGGGTTTTTAGTGTGCCACATGGCAGCAAGTCGGGGGTAGAACACCAAATGGGGACAACGGATCCGAAATTTGCTCTAGGGGATCTCTCAAACAAATTCAGGATTAATTGGATGAAAATTTTGACAAGGGAATAGCAATGGGATCTTCTGTCTATAAGGTATGAAGTGTGGTGCAATATAGTCGCAAACTCCAGGAAAAGGTAACGTCCTGTTCCTTGCCTCCTTGGTGCAATCAAATATGTTTCATTGGTGCTAAAATCACCTCCCCACTTCATTTGCTAAAATCACCCACTTGATTTTAGCAAATGTCCATTTTAGCAAATGGAAAACCTAACACTTGTTTACTTTTATATGCTTCGAAGGCAACAAAATTAAAATACATGTTTTTGTCTATATATTATCTTATTTTATTCGATCTCCCTTATCTTGAAAGGCTAACAAAACCAAAATCTAAATGTAAGAAGTCTCCACATTATCTGCTTGATGCTTAACTCTTTTTCTGAACAATCAAAATACCTTCTTCATTTATCAACTTAAAGCAAAATAAGTGATGAAATTTGAAGATTACTTTCGATGTCTTATGTTTGTAATGTAAAAAACACATAAAACAATAGTGCACTATTGTAATGGCACACATATTTTTAAAGAAAAATTTTGTCGATCTTCACGTGCATCGCACGTGCACTATTACTAGTAACAAAAATAAAGAAAAGGAAGGGAAATGGGAAAACCGGAAAAGTCAATAAAAAGAAGGTAGCGCCTAGGACTCAATCCTGACTCACACGGCAAGTTAAAAGCACTCCCAACGAGCAGGACAAATCTAGACCCTGCAACATTATTGGAAACTTAATTGTATTTATACATAACTAATGAATTTTTTTTTTGGTTGCCCCTGCCCAGGGGGTTGCCCAAGCCCGGAAGCTTGCTGGGCTTACACCTGGGCCGGCCCTGGATGCGACGAGCACCGAACCCATCGGTTTGGAGTGTTCATCTCGGCAGTGGTGATTCAAACGCCTCTAGAGCCACCTTTGCCTTCTGCCGAGGCAGTTCAATGGATGTGACTCATTCCGAGCCAATCTGGTCGGCATCGTCCACGTGGTTCAACTGTCTACGCCTTAACCTTCGGACCAACAGGTTAATCCGTTGATCATGGCTTCGACTATTAGGCAGAGGCGGACCTTCTGGTCCTTGCGCAGAATGTTCCGGCCACTACACATTCTTTATTGGTTCAAGTTCACCCGTGTCAAAAGAAATTTGCCAAAGTCCTTTTTGGCATGTTACAGTGCAAAGTAAAAAGAAAATAGCAAAGTTCTTGTACTTGAGTGCTATTTGGGCAGATTTTTTCCCATGAAGGATGAGAGGAGCAATGAATGAAGGAAGCATAGCAATGAGTACAAAAATTGATTTGGGTCTCTAAGCTTGCCATCTCTGATGTCTTTCGGTTTTGATTTTTGGGCTTGATTGTGCAGCAAAACGTCCATGTAGCTCCTCGGTTCTTGGAGGTTTAAGGGGGCCAGTGGTATTATGAGAGCAGTCACTTTATGCATATTGCCAAAGGTTAAGTCTGTCCCTGATCATCCCTTGTCCATGTAGATAGGTTATGTTTTGTCGTTGTTGTAAAGATGAGAGGAGCAATTAGTTGGGTTTGGAGTGGCCAGGCTTAATACGACTAGCTTATTGCGACTGGGTTTGCAACAAAGTTTTGTGGTCGCCAGATCAATTTGCGAGCAAATTGCCCCTTTTTTGCGGCTACAATGTTGGTCACAGAAACTTTAATTTCTTGTGGTGCTTGGCAAAGTCAAACTTGTTGCCAAATTTGTCACCAAAAATCATTTTGCCAAAGTTCGGCAGCATTTTTGGCTATCTAGTGGTGCACCTTTTGTCTTGTCATCCATGGAAAAATCAAAACATGGAATTTGGCAATGACAGGGAAGTTGGCATTGTCATCCATAGAATGTGTTTAAAACCCTTCAAGCTAAACGTTTCCACTCCTTTGTCATCAATAGGAAAGATACATAACATTTTCTTAGACGACTAGTCTTTAGAATCTTTACACAGTAAAAAATTTCATATTTTGATTTTCCATCTAGTACACCTCAAACACAAAAATTCCTTTTACTCATGGATTAAATAATCATATGTCCTACTAATTTTGATGATTGCTCAGTAAAATGGGTGGACGGTATTGAACCGTTATAGCAAACCCTGAGTAACTGGGGAACTCATTTGACCTAGAATGTTTGGGTTTAACTGACCTGACTAAAGAGAAAATATTGATATGTTAGTATGTCACGAGCTCCAATCATCTGGTCCCAAATATCGAATTCAAGACAGATGGGAGAGGAACAACATTGTGTTAGTTGCTCCAACCACTTGAAAATATCTTGATCAGACATCGATAACTATCAAAATAATTCGTACTTTTGCTGTTTGGTACCTATTGATGTGTGATAAAGTTAATTTTTTTTACTGAATGCTCTTCTCAACGACTCCTACGACACCTACAGTTCAAATCAATGAGTTACCGAGCGCACAATCGTATAACTTTTCTTCAAGATTCTTCTGGATTATAAGGTCCTGAATTCTTAATGAAAATTGAAAAAATTAGATTAGTTGCCTACAAATATCCGATGGGCTTGATTTTCTCCAACACCACTCGAATAATTGTTTTAAATTATTGAACAGTTCGGATCATTCGTGTGACACTCCGAAGTGGATCCCACAAGACCACATCTAATGGAACACATGACGCGCCCTCAAAACGACGTATGTTGTTTTGGGAGCGGCTGCACGGTGCAGTGATGCAGGTGCGCTTCCGGCACCACACTATTCTAACGAGCTAGTTGGGATATGCTAATTTTAGTCATTTTCCGATTTGCCCAAAGGTTAAGGCACTTAAAATTCCACACATAAGTCACATGTTCTAATCCCGTGAAAATTCTGCGTACGTAATAGACTTTTCCACACTCTTTTTCCCCTTTAAGTACCCCATGATCATCTCCTAAATTATGCATTCAAAATACAAAAATGGGGTCAAGTGATATCGTCTCCTTGGCTCTTCTTTGTCTCACTATCTCAGCCATATTCCAATCCTCCCAAGCCCAAAACACCCCACAAGACTACCTCAATGGCCACAACGCCGCTCGATCGGCCGTTGGCGTTGGCCCCATGACTTGGGACGCCAACGTGGCAGCATTTGCCCAAAACTACGCCAACCAACGTATTGGCGATTGCGCTCTCAAGCACTCCGGAGGTGGAGGAAAGTACGGTGAGAACATCGCCGCTGGAAGCGGAGACTTCACTGGGGCTGCGGCCGTGGGCCTGTGGGTTGGAGAGAAGCCCGATTACAACTACAACTCGAATTCGTGCGCTCCTGGGAAGGTGTGTGGGCACTACACTCAGGTGGTCTGGAAGACTTCGGTTCGCCTTGGGTGTGCTAGGGTTCGGTGCAACAGTGGGTGGTGGTTCATTACTTGTAACTATGATCCACCGGGCAACTGGGTTGGGCAGAAACCCTACTAGAGGCATAATAATTTTGTCGCGCCTATGAATAAGCGACCAAATGTACGGGAAAAATAAAACTGATGGTCCTATTTGTCACAATAAATATATATGGAGAAATAAACAAACAATAATCATATGGTCTCGTCTAGTTCTTCTATATAAGTTTGAACTTGATGTAACATGTGTTATGTTTGCAGATGTTATTGAGACCGGCTTATTTTTTAAGCTTCTGGTAAATTTCTATATGCCTCTCCAATCTCTTTCTCGACAAAATTCTTTGCGTGAAGTTAAATTGGAAGTTATTTCAGGGGCGGACTTACTATAGGGCACGTGCCCCCGCTCAATCCCATTTTATTGGGAAGTGGTTCAGCGAGTCCAATCAACATAGATTTTTTTGCGTTCCTTTTATTCAATTAAGAGAGTTTTGGGTATGGACAAATTGCATCTGTATGGAATGTTAAAACATAGTGCTTTGAGAAGAACTGAATCACATAACAATCTTTTCGCAAAAATGTGTTTCGCGGCTTGACTCTTCGGTTCGCTGGATTCTTTTAACCTTTTGTGTCTGAGAAAAATAGGTTTTTATTTTTTATTTTTATCTTAATGGGAAAATTAAGAATTGAATACTTAAATTTATGTGGATATGTTCAAAAAACTTTAGAATGCATGTACATAAATTGCTTTCCACAAGGGTGTGGATCGATATTAAAATCCGATGGTGTATAATTTTACGTACTTGAGGTGAAATTTTGAAAGTTATGAATAATTATGTGCCCCAAACGAAAGTTCCTGGGTCCACCATTGGACCTTACGTCCAAGTGATTTGGGTGGTCCAGATATTTAAGTTTCGAGTGGGTCAACACCCACTTAAACTTTGCCCTCGCTCGTTCGAAGCCCGGACCTTGGTGGGGCGGTAGAAACCTATGAGTAATTGGACTTTCATGGGGTTTGCCGCAACTCTAGAGTCCTTTAAGGTTACGCCCTGAGGAGGATGCTACAGTTGGTTGCCCTGTACTCCACCCGTTTTGCACCGTCGTTAATCTGGATTCGGTGTACTGGAGATCACATCCGGACCGTCTAAAAGTGTTTTGCACGGTCCGGATTAAAGCAACTCTTCCATGAAATAGTTTCTTTTAAATCCAAACCGTTACTGTGGAGATGAACGGTCCCGATGTGATCTCCAGGGTGATATCCAGTATCCCAGGTCCCGTTAATCTAGCTGAAACGCTTTATATGAAATGGCATAAAACTGGTTCAAAACCTATTAGGTGGTATTAATATTTGTAGGATCACGTATGATCTTGACTCTAAAGGGATTCTACAAAAATCAATCGATGTGGATCGATATTAATTTAGAATGCATATACATAAATTGCTTTCCACAAGGGTGTGGATCGATATTAATTAAAATCCGATGGTGTATAATTTTACGTACTTGAGGTGAAATTTTGAAAGTTATGAATAATAATGTGCCCCAAAGGAAAGTTCCTGGGTCCACCATTGGACCTTACGTCCAAGTGATTTGGGTGGTCCAGTTGGTTGCCCCGTACTCCACCAGTTTTGCACCGTCGTTAATCTAGATTCGGTGTACTGGAGATCACATCCGGACCGTCTAAAAGTGTTTTGCATGGTCCGGATTAAAGCAACTCTTCCATGAAATAGTTTCTTTTAAATCCGAATTGTTATTGTGGAGATGAACGGCCCCGATGTGATCTCCAGGATGATATCCAGTATCCCAGGTCCCGTTAATCTAGCTGAAACGCTTTATATGAAATGGCATAAAACTGGTTCAAAACTTATTAGGTGGTATTAATATTTGTAGGATCAGTTCATACGTGACTATATCTTAATGGATTCTACAAAAATCAATCAATCGATGTGCGTGTAAACTTCCTCGGATACTTCGAGTTGCCGGAAAAAAAGAACGTAAATGATAGAACCGGAATGATTCACACTGAGACTGTTCTACCAGGAATGCTAACTGAAGGAAAATAGAGGGAAATGCAATGATCGATGCGTTTCTCGATGACTATAGAAAATTGTAGCAGCTAGCCCTTGAGTCGACTGGGGAACCTATCCACCCACCCACCCACCCACCCAATAGTTAATTTGACCGGGAAGGAAATGTTGATTCGTCACCATGTCATAGTCTTTGTCTGCCGGGTCCTACCGAAATGCAAATTATTAAATTGAAGTGTCTCCCAACCATCTGGTCCCAAGTATCGAAACTCAGGACCGATAGAAAAGAAGCAACATTATGTTAGCTGCACCGTGTAGTGCACTACAGGGACCCCTGTCGGAGTTTTTTACATTGGGAATCTCCATGTTGAATCCAATAGTAGTAATCATTTTCCTTTAAACCAACCCGATTGTTCACACCTCCGGAATCGATAAACCTTTTGGATCTTGTTAACCAAAGCGATACGACATGAATTTCTAAATCATGAATTTACTACTCCCTTCATCCATTTTTAAATGTAGACATTTCCATTTTGCGTTGTCCCTAAATAAGTGTGATTTGAAAAATTAATGGGTAAAAGTTTGTATAATTATCATTTTGTCCTTTTAAAAAGTTAATGGGTAAAGATTTAATGGCTAAAAAGTGGAGGATAATTTTGGAAAGTAAAGGTAAAAGTTGATGTGAAAAGTGTAAAGTGGATGAAAAAGTTGATGTGAAAGGTGTAATAATGATGTTTCTTTAATAATTTGGATTTACGAAATAACATATTTAAAAAGGGACGGAGGGAGTATAAGATAAACCAGAAAGCCCAACTGAACAGTAGGTCAATTGGGTGCTTCAGGTCTTTGTTTAGTTTTCCATGGAAGACTCGTTTCAGTAGATGGTTGACCATGACAACCAATGGCAGGCAAAGATTAGAGTTGGAGCAAATAAATTAGGGGTGCAAACAAACTGAGCCGCCCACGAGCAGCTTGTGGCTCGGCTCGATCGTTGAGGCTCGGTTCGGCTTAATAAGTAATCGAGTCGAGATCGATTTTCATGCTCGTTTAGTTAATGAGTTCGCAAAAGCTCAGCTTGGCTTGCAAAAGCTCGGCTCGATCGTTGAGGCTCGGCTCAGCTCAATAAGTAATCGAGCCGAGATCAATTTTCATGCTCGTCTAGTTAACGAGTTCGCAAAAGCTCAGCTCGGCTCGATTTTATTGTTTTGGCCCGTTTAAGGAGGCTCGTTAAGTAAATTACCCTGGCTCGGCTTGTTTATGACCGAGCCGAGCTCGAGCTCAATTTTTGGGCTCGTTCATTTAACGAGCCGAGCTCAAACATTACAAAGCTCGGCTCCATTCATCTTATAGCACCTTCAGAGTGGTATATATATCCATGCAAAAAATCGCATCGATAGATATATCAAAAATATAATTTTAGTCTATAAAGTGGACACTTTGATTCTGTTAACACTTTTAAAGTTAAACTATCTGTGATATCCATGTTATAAACCAAAATTCCAATTTTGATATACCTGTCGATGCCGTATCAAGTTCATTTTTCGCAAAAATGTACTCCTATTTTGCATGTTTTACAAGATGAAATGTTCAAATCAACAACAAACGCACGGTAAGACCCACAATGATGGTGGCGGAAAACCCTTGGTTTCCACCGCAAAGGAAAAACACAAGCATAAGTATCAACCTAGGATATGCTAATGTAGTCATTTTCTAGCTTACCAAAGTTGACGACACTTCAAATTTCATGCATGAGTCATGACAATGATGACATGTTATACTGACTTCTATTCCTTTGAAAATTCTGCATACGTTATAGAATTTTCTTCAGTTTTTTTTCCCTATAAGTACCCCCACGATCATCTCCTACGTTCATCATTCACAAAACATAAAATGGGGTCAAGTGATTTAACTTAATTTTCTGTTATTAAGTTAAAAACATAGTGCCCCAAGAAGAACTTAATGCTATAACATTTTTTTGCAAAATGTGTTTCTTAAAATGGTATAGAGTCCTTATGCCCTGGGGAGGTTGCTACATGTCCCCCTCTCCACCTTTTTGTTAAGTAAGTTCATATGTGCTTGCAAAACCAAGATTTTTTTTTCTTAGGTTTAAAGAACAAAAAATAGACATTTTGAGCTAAAAAATCAACAACTTTCCGACGTCCGATTTTGCTAAATTTTTGCTTACCCACCTAAAAAAGCGTTCTGAACAAAATGAACGGATCCGATCATCGATGTTGGCACCGGACATAGGAGGGTAACGTTCTAAGGAGGGTGAACAAAATTGCTCTCTTTATATCAAATGGGATAAAATGGGTTCAAAATCTGTTAGGTACTATTAATACTTACAGGATCCGTTCATACGTAATTTTATTCTAACTTTAAATTGCTTCTAATAAATTTTCGATGTGTGCTTAAACATTCTCAAACATTCCAAGTAACCGGGGAAAAAAAAAAAAACATTAGTAATGATATATCCACAATGATTCACATTTCACACTGAACCCCAAGGGTTGATAAAGTGGTATTGTCTCGGGACTTAGGGGTTTGCTCCCATCTAATATCTCAGGTTCGATTTTCCTTGTCAGCAAACTCTTGAGGCCACTAGGGGTTGTGCCCAGTCGTTACCTTTCAGAGTCCCAAAATTAACCGAGGTGTAAGTAAGCTGGCCCCAGGTATTAAAAAAAAAAGTAAAATGATCCACACAGAACCGGCTTTGGACTAAAGTCCGTAAAGCCACCGCTTTAGGCCTCCAAATTTTGACTGATTCTTGGGGCCTCCAATTTTATAGATTCATATATATAGTAGTTATGCTTTCAAATGATTGTAATGACTTATTTATGATTTTTTTTTTCCTTAGTATTTTTAACTATTCTTTATTGAGTCAATTTAAAAACAAATAAATAAAATTCTTTTTAGGCCCTATATATTTCAGAGTCGGCCCTGGATTCACACTATTCTACCAGGAATGCTGTAGAAAAATGGAAGCAAATGCAATGATACGCACATTTCCCGATGGAAAATTATTGTGACACACACACTCAACCACACACAACCACACACACACTCACATGCGGTGGGGCCGACACACAGCGTGCGGTGGGGCCGCACACACTCACATGCGGTGGGACCCATGGGATCCCACCGCATGTGAGTGTGTGGGTCCCACCGCATGTGAGTGTGTGTGGTTGAGTGTGTGTATGTATGATCACTATTCTTTCCCGATGACTAGAGAAAATTGTGTAAAGATGAAGGCCCCCGTCTCTCTCTCTCCCAGAGAAATTGTAAAAGTTGGTGGAGCATGCTGTCTTTGGTCCCCGTCCCTCCCACAAAGTCTCTTTCTATGAATTTTTAATTCAGTGGTTCGTCGGTTTTAGGTTTACTTTTTTGGTTTTCGGTCTTATCTTTCGGGTTGATCTTTGTGTCGATTTGTCATTGTTTTTTTTTTTCTTTTTAAAGATTAATAAAATTTTTTTTGCCGATTGAAAAAATAAAATTTAGCAATTAGCAAGTGCAGGAAATCTGGACTCAAGAGTAATTATTCTATTGTCGTGATGCCCTAACATTTTTATTCACCACATATTGTACCGAGTTTCATAAGAATATATTATGCATAAAGGTATTGGGACACCACGAGTACCCAAGACAATGAAATAATTGGTGGGGAATATGTCATGCCAGTGACATATATTCTTAACATGACAACCAAAGTATGTGTTAAAAACCATTAATTCACACTAAACGTCCTTCTCTTTTGTCATCCAAAGGAGATATCCATGACATTTTCTTAGACGCCTAATTATTCTACAGTAAAAAATTCCATGCATGTTTTGATTTTTCCAACTAAGTACATCTCATAAACAAAAATTTAGCTCTTCATCTTTCATTTCTATTTTATTAAATAATCATATATGGTGATGTTTATTAAATAATCGTATGTGCTTACGGTTTAGATGATTTTTTTTTCACAAAAAATGATAGGCTAAATTGAACCAGCGTAGTGGCTCTCCAATCAACCTGGGAACCCACCTGACCTAGAATGTTTATGCCTAAGCCATATCTGATCCGTCACCATGTCACGAGTTGTTATCAGGCCCCCTACCGAAATACAAGTTAAATTGGAATGCCCTCTCCTAACAATCTAGTCCCAAGTCGAAAATGAAGACTGGCGAAAGAAGAGTAATTAACCTTATGTTAGCTGCTCCAACCGCTTGAACTACTACCTCAGTGTTTCTCTGAAATTTCATTTTTTGAGCATTTTCCTCTTGTTAAAACAACCCGATTGTTCAAATCCTAAAGTGATTTAGTCACCTACCAAAATAATCATGAATATCCTAAAGATAAACCAAATGCCCAAACAAGACGTTAAGTCAGTTGGGTGCTACAAGTCTTTCTTTAGCTTTCCATGAAAGACTTGTTTCAGTATAGGTTGGGTCCCATGACAACCAATGGCAAGCCCTACCGTAACGAGTGATTATTCAGTGTTCAGACTCGGAGCACCGCCACATGTTGCTCCAAGAGCCTTCTCCACCATATATTTGCGTGGAAGCCACACACTTGGTGGTAGAACCGACACAAATGTATGTGGAGAGGGCCGGGTGCTACAAGAGCAAATAAGTAATTTATCCTTTCATAAGATGGGTGATAACTCAAAGCCCTATGGCATTTCTCCAACTCTGCTTTCGTAACACATTATACATTTACGTGAAGCTCATTCACTTTTTGACGGTTAATACAAAAATATTCGATATGAATAGATAGGGTGGGATAATGTCGCGAGGGCACTTAATTATTTTCCATCTCAAGGACTCACTATAGTCTAGTCAACTTGTGTGAACATGGCCACAAGATTTGAGGAAGAAAGTAATAAAAGCAAATTTCTCCAGCGCGATTCATGCCGTTGATGGGTCACGACTTCATCCCAAAACTACGTTGGTTAAAAAGTAAAGAAAATTGTATACAAGTGAAAGATATTGTCACCACAAGTGGTGGCTAGCTCATATATGCGGTAAAACTTTTGGATGCTCCACATTGCATCCCGGAATCGAGTCTCATTCTCTCCTCCTCAAATAGGATACTGTCACCATAATATCAAGGGCGGTTTAGGATTTGAGTTCAGAAGTAAAAAGCAAAGAATGCAAAGATCTATATAAATTAACTTATTTATTTTGGTTAAATATTAATTGGGATTTATTTATTTATTTTGTTGTGCTATATATTATTATCTACCTACTGACAATGCAATTGTTTTTTTTTTTAATTTTAAATTTGGCTATGAATGAATAATTCAGTGCCGATAATATAACAGAAAAATCAAATTTTGTAAAATGAAAAATCACGTCATATGTAAAAAATACAAAAAAAATTAATACATCTTGTGAATCCATGGGTTCGCTTGAACTCCGTCAAACTATAGTGCAGGTTCAGAGTTTTCAGGCCTCACGTATGAGCATATCCTACCATGCTCTAAAACTCTATTTTAGAGGCTGGATGTGACATATCAAAGGAATATTTTATAATATACTCGTATATCATCTCTTTTCTTTAACTTTTTTGTACTTTTTGGTGGGATCCATCGTTTTTTTTAGAGATTTGGAGACTAAAATAGAGGTATATATAGGTCTTTATATTTAGAGACCTAAAAGTAAATTTGGAGACCAAATCTCTAAAAAGGACGATGGGTACCTCCATAAAGTACAAAAAATTAAAGAAAAATAGGAGTTCAATTCAAAATCTCTCCTCGATATATCACATCCAACCTCTAAAATAGAGTTTTAGAGCTTGGTAGGAAACGCTCTAACTCTACCTATTATTCGAGAATCGAGAAGAGTTCAATTTTCTTCGCAGAAATGCAATGCTGAAGTTTGGTTAACATTCTATCTTGTTTGAAGGGAAAAGTACACATGCATGCATATATGTATGGAGTAAATTGGTAAATCCTACTTTAGTAATTTTCTGACTTACCCAAAGGTGACGCCACTTCAAATTTCATGCATGACATGTTCTAATCCAATGACCGGGCATAACCTTTAGTGGGCTCAAGAGTTTGCAAGTAAGGGGAATCGAATCTGAGATCTTAGGTGTGACTAAATTAATCCTTACGTCCTAAGACAAGGCCACGAGAAAAACTTGGGTGCAAATAAGGTATGGGTGACGTGGTATCATCTCGGTGTATATATCCGACCGTCCAAAAATGCATCCAACAGTCCGGATTGAAATACACTTTTTGTTTTTTGTTTTTTTTTAAAATTCGGATAACACTTTTAATTCGAACTGTCAATTGTAATGTTTGACTGAGGGTACCCTCTCGGTACCCAAATTCTTTTCCAACACCACTTTTCCAACCACATGTTTCTAATCCCTTGAAACTTCTATTACGTAAGTTCTACGTCCGTAATAGAATTTTCCACAATGTGGTTCCTTATAAGTACCCCATGACCATCTCATACATTATTCAATCAAAAAACTAAAATGGGTTCAAGTGATATCACCTCCTTGGCTCTTATTTGTCTCGCTCTCTTAGCAATTCTCCATTCCTCCCATGCCCAAAACTCCCAACAAGACTACCTCGACGCCCACAACTCCGCCCGATCTGAGGTTGGCGTGGGTCCCATGACGTGGGATGACCAGGTGGCAGCATTTGCGCAGGACTACGCAAACCAACGTGCCGGCGATTGCGCGCTCATGCATTCCGGAGGAAAGTACGGCGAGAACCTCGCCGAAGGGAGCGGCGACTTCACCGAGGCCGCAGCGGTGGGCTTGTGGGTGGGAGAGAAATCCAACTACGATTATAACTCGAATTCGTGCGTTGGTGGGGAGTGTCTGCACTACACTCAGGTGGTGTGGAGGAATTCAGTTCGGCTTGGGTGCGCTAGGGTTCAGTGCAACAGTGGATGGTGGTTCGTTACTTGTAACTACGATCCACCGGGCAACTACGTTGGGGAGAAACCCTACTAGAGGCATAATACTTTTGGAAAAGTGATTAAATGTACTCGCCAAATAAAACTTATGGTACCATTGGGTACGGTATATGGCGAAGAAATAAACTATCAAGTTTGTTATGTGCTCGTCTTCTTCTATGCATATAAGTGATTGTTATGTTTGAGAATGTTTGGATTCCTATACATTCCTCAAACAGTTCACCACAATATTCTTTGCATGAAGTTAGTTTTTTTTTCTTTTTTAAGAGAACGCAAGATAACGAAAAGCTAATAAGACATATCCTGGGAAAGAAAAGCTTCTAATCCGAGTGTAATACAACCTGGTTTGAAAAAACTTAGACCTTTCAAAGCCTTTGTAGCCAACCAATTAGCTGCTCTATTCTTTCACGACAGCACCACACAAACGACCATAGTTTCGAACTAGTCCAGAATTTGATATCCTCGATCAAAGTACCAATCATCTACGGGTATTGAGAATTTTCATTGGTAAGCTCGAAAATTGCATCTGAGCAGTCTCCTTCCTATCCACACCCTTAAGTTACGGATTCCGTCCGGACCAAATCTCGACGATCCGAACCGTCCAATGTGTTTAAATCGTGTTTCTAATGGTCCTCGAGAGAAGTCAGCAAAAAAAAAAAAAATACCGGATCGAAGGGTTTGATCCGAGCAGTTTTTCATATAAGTTTTAATGAAAAATTGTTCAAATCAAGCCCTTCCCGGTATTTTTTTTGCTCATTTCCCTTAAAAACATATTTTAAAAACATTGAACAATTCGGATCAAGAAAATTTGAAATCAGCACTTTAAGATGTGGATTGGAAATTTAGTGTATACATATACATATATATAAACTGAAGATTAAGGAGGTCTTGCCATAGTCGCGTGCTCTGCTTTAGCGTAATTGACGAAGACTAGTCCAGGAAGTCTAAGCCACAAAGAAAGATACAGACAAAGCTCACACTGCTTTCGTACATTGCCGCTGTTTGCATTGTAATTTAATTTGGTGGAATACTTTTTTTAAGTAAAAGGGTGTAAAATTATAGGTGATCCGAAGTTATTCTCATTCACATTATTCTATAAGCAGGGGTGGAGCTAGAGGGAGTCTAGTCTTGTCCCATCCCTGTTGGTGGAGGACCATATTATGTACATAGAGGAGTAATAAAAAAATATATATATATATACACGGAAAACTTCACATCCACACCTCCCGGAAATAAGAAAAAATTGGTTTTTTTTGTGTTGCAAAATTTTTTTTGAAAATCAGATCCGTCCAATATGTTCAGAAGGTGTTTTCAAGGGTCCACACGGAAAATCTTCAAAAAAAAATACTGGGAAGGGCTTGATCCAAGCAGTTTTCGCAAAAACTGTATTTATATATTTTTCCAAAACCGCTTGGATCAAGCCCTTTCCGGTATTTTTTTTTTTGAAGATTTTCCGCGAGGACCCACCTTCTGAACACATTGGACGGATCGGATCGTCAAAAAAAATTTTGAATCAAAAGTCCGGAAATCAAAAGTCCGGATAAGAAGTGGAACCTATATATATAGGTTCCACTTCTAGTCCGGACTCGGACTTCCGGACCTCCATGATCCGAGCATTTTTGACGATCGATCCGTCCAATGTGTTGAGAAGGTGTTTTCAAGGGTCCACGCGAAAAATCTTCAAAAAAATACCGGGAAGGGCTTGATCAGCGGTTTCGCAAAAACTTTATTTTACGAGTTTTGCAGCGCTGGATCAAGCCCTTCCCGTATTTTTTTGAAGATTTTCGCGTAGACCCTTGAAAACACCTTCTGAACACATTGGACGGCTCGGATTTTCCAAAAATAATTTGCAACACAAAAAAATCATTTTTTTCTTATTCTCGGGAGGGTTTGGACTAGAAAATTTCCGTATATATATATATATATTAAATATTCCTCTACATTAGCACTTTAATTTGATGCAAAATTTTTGTAAAAAAAAAATTCTAAAAAACAATAAAGTTATATATATATATATATATATATATATATATATATAGGACAATGTTCACCTAAGGTATATATATATATATATATATATAGAGTCCACTTCCTATCCAAACCATAAATCCGGACCTACCGTCCGGACCTCATTGATCCCGATCGAATTTTGACGATCCGAACCGTTAGATGTGTTTAAAACGTGATTTTAAGGTCCAACGCGAAGATTTGGCAAAAAAAAATACCCGGAAGGGCTTGATCGGGGCAGTTTTTCACAAAAACGCTATAAAAACAGTTTTGTGAAAAATGCGCCTTCGATCAAGCCCTTCCGGTATTTTTAGCCAAATCTTCGCGTTGGACCTTAAAATCACGTTTTAAACACATCTAACGGTTCGGATTTTCAAAAAAATTCGGAAGGTGGAGGGAGGTCCGGACGTAACACGGTCCGGGATCCTTGATTGAAGTTTCGGTGTATATATATATATATATATATATATATACAAGAAGTTTCTTATGAGGGCTCACTCACAAAAAAAAGTGCGGGAAATCAGTTGTTAGCCGTTGGATCGCGTGAAGGGCATAGGATCCAACGGCCCACAACTGTTTTCCCGCACTTTTTTTGTGAGGGAGCCCTCACAGGATATGTTCGTATATATATATATATATATATATATATATATATCCAATGTGTTCATTAAAAAATTCACAATTGTGATTAATAAGGTACTCCACTATACTAGACTCTTGGATCTGTCCCTTGACTCTAGGAGCCTTCTCCACAATATGTTTGTGTTGGAGAGGGCCCAATGCTCCAGGAGCAATATATTAATAATTTATCCTACAATCAAGTACCCTATGGCATTCCTCCAACTCCGCTTTAGTATATACTAGCATCAAACCCGTGCTATGCACGGAGCCAATCCAAGTGCATATGCGCAATCAAAATTAAAATCAAACAAACATCGGCCTATTTTAAATTGTCGCAATTCATGAAGCATTCATCACATCTACCCACAATGCAATAGAAGTAAATTGTCGCAATTCATGAAGCATTCATCACATCTACCCACAATGCAATAGAAGTAAATTAAACAAATATCTCTGAAACTTAATCCAATAACTAAAATTGTCATAATGAAATTCTCAATGCCTTTCTAAAGTTGTCATCACGATGATTCCAATGGTCCTTTATCATTGGTAGCGCTAGAATAGAATTCATTGATATGTTCAACCAATGTTGTTCGTGCCTAAACCAACAACCCAAACTTAGGACCTTATCAAGGATGGAGTCAGGGGATGGCTAGTAGGAGTTGTCGTCTCTGCTACAATTTGAAAGAAACCCTACTATTACATTGAATAATATATATATATAGGGGGAGCTTCTCCTCCGGGATCCGGGACTCCGGACCCCCGTGATCCGATCATTGTTTTGACGATCCGAGCCGTCCAATGTGTTCAGAAGGTGTTTTCAAGGGTCCACGCGGAAAATCTTCAAAAAAAAATACCGGGAAGGGCTTGATCCAAGCAGTTTTCGCAAAACTGTAAAATATACAGTTTTTGCGAAAACCGCTTGGATCAAGCCCTTCCCGGTATTTTTTTTTGAAGATTTCCCGCGTAGACCTTGGAAAACACCTTCTGAACACATTGGACGGTTCGGATTTTCCAAAAACAATTTGCAACACAAAAAAAACACAAATTTTCTTAAATCCGGGAGGAGTGGATAAGAAAATTTCGTATATATATATATATATATATATATATATATATATATACAAAAAACTTCCAATCCAAACTCCCGGATTTTATAACGTCCGGACCTCCACCTTCCCAACATTTCTATGTTATAGATTAATTTTCAAGAGTACTTGTACTTCTATGACCATTGGTACTCACGGTAAAAAAACCAATTGGTGTATTCATCAACCAAATTGAATATATTTCAACAAAAATACTATGGGTACTCTTTGACTAATTTTCAAAAAATAAAATAAAATAAATCGGATAACTATCATGCGTTGATCCAATTGTCTAGCTTTTCTTACAAATTCATTCCAAGTTGATGGAGAAAATCTAAAAGATTGGATCAAACACTTACAATTATCAAATTATATGATTTTTTCAAGGCAACCTAATATTATTTGGGTCGGGCGTACTCTTTGCACCTATTGTGACTGGTAGCTGGAAGATTTATGCTAGCCCGTGATGAACGGAAAAAGGTATTTCCGCTAGCGGAATATAATCGATCTTCTTTTAGTTATGTACCAAAAAATTAATAATGATGGCTCGATCGGATCTTTTGTGTGGGACTCCGGAGTGGACCCATTGGTATTGGTACTTTCTATAATCTTCTATTTCATGATAGTTTAAGAATCAAACCAAGTCAAATGGTAAGAGTTGTTGATCACGAATACAAAATATTAAGAAATTGAGTTCACAATCACATAAAGAACATATCATGCATATGCATAATCGTTTTACACTTTGAGAGTCAAGAATAAAACCAACGACTTGCCTGGTAGCGCTTCGCAATCCACATAAAAAAACATGCAAAAAAGAGATATATAATGAATAAATCAAATGCCGTTCAAAAAATGAATAGATCAAATATTTTTAGTTCTATACATAATCCACGAAACTACCTTTATATGTTCAAATTAGTTTCAAAATCACAGAGGGAGGAGGTACGGGAAGGAAGGGGACTAAAATATTCCATTCAAGGCTATTTTCATGGTTTCCATTTGCTGGTTCTTTTACTTTTAAAATCCATTGGTAAGGAAATACTAATTGGCGGCTTAGGTAGAGTTTCCACATATTAAGGTAAATGTTTGCTTTTTAATAGTAACATATTAACTATTTTTGGATAGCTTTTAAGATTAGCTATAAGAGTATGTCACATGCGTTGCTTTAAAACTTCATGACAACCCAATGAAATTATGCCACTTGTCGCACTTATATCTCTTCTCGCGAAAACCCATTCTGCAATACTATAATAGATTACACATTTATGTGAAGTTTATGCACTTTGTGACGGGTACTACACAAATGTTTGATACAAGGAGATAGGGTGGGACAATGTCTCGAGGGCACTTAAATTAATTTCCATCTTAAGGACTCACTATAGTCTTTGCGAGCACATGTCCACAAGATATGAGGAAGAAAGTAATGCAGTACTAAATTTATTGAGGAAATTGCTCGAGCGCGATTCATGCCGGTGATGGGTCTTTACTTCATCCCAAAATTACTTGGGTAAGAAACACATGGAGGGAGAGAGAGAGAGGTACATAAAATGGACTTGGATTTGCCAGCACCAACGTGTTTGTGTAGTTAGTACTTCCTCACTCCAAAATTGCTCGTCTTTTTATCGGGAAGCCGTGCATTTTGCACATGAAAAATAATATATTAGCATGAATTTTTTTTTTCAAAATCCTTTTATATTAAATTAAAGATGTCGTTGAGAAGAAAAGAAATGATGTAAGTTTTTTTCCAAATAAGAAGTTGTACCTTTATAATATTAATCAAAATGGTAATCGATGATATTGCCACCATTATACTCTGTCCCTTTTAGGTGTCCAATTTTGTAACTTTAATAATTATGGATCATTATTTGTAAGGGATTCTTTGGAATTTACTCGGCGAAAAATGATAAATAAACAAAATTTTACTAATTAAATTTTCATAATGGACACTCATAATAGAACTACCCATAATTCTACGTGCAATAGAATTTTCCACACTTTTTTCCTATAAGCAGGCCCGGCCCCGACGTTGGGGATGCCCAAGCCCGACTCAACTTTGGTTGCCCACTTACTATTAAGTAAAAAAAATTGTCAATAAGTCAGTAAAAAAAATCAAGAAAAATCACTATGAAAATGTAACCTCCGCCGTAGTCCTTTATGATTATTATGATCCGATTCAAACAAATATAAGACAATCTGCTTCATATTTTAAATATGATTTGCGTGAAAAAAATAATATACCGTGTTAGCTCGCTCCCTTTTTAAAAAAGTTTCTACCGTTGGGATTTTTTTTTAAAATTAAATGTAAGAACATATCGCTTCTACATTATTGTTGTGTTTGTTAAATGTAAAATTTCTAACAAAGTAATTGAGTAAGGAGATTTTCATAAAATTGTAGATTAGGAGGGAAAAAAAAGAGCCATATAAAACAACAATAGAGGAAAAAAAAAGAAGGCAAAGAGGCTTTGAATAGTGTGATATTGGTAAAATTGTGAATGGACAGAAAAAAGAAGAGGCATAAAAACAACTAGAACGATACAGAGAAGAAATGCAACGAGCTTTGAATTAAAAAAGAAGGAAAAGCAAAAATGATTTAAGGAAAAGCGTGGGAATCAAACCCTGGGCATCAAGACCCGGAGATTCTATCTACGCTTCAGCGACCACTGAACCAATTAAGTACTAGTTCTATTCTCCTTATGGAAACTTGTTAAAATTTATATATAGTCTCTGGTTTCCCCGGCCCGGGGGGTTGCCCAAGCCCGGAGGCTTGCGGGGCTTAATAGCATGATTTTATTTTTTTTCAAAATCCTTTTTATACTAAATTAAAGATGTTGTTGAGAAGAAAAAAATGGTGTAAGCGCGATTTTTCCCAAATAAGAAGTTGTAACTTTATAATATTAATCAAAACGGTAAGCGATGATATTGCCACCATTATACTCTCTGTCCCTTTTAGGTGTCCAATTTTGTAACTTTAATATTTATGGACCATAATTTGTATGGGATTCTTTAGAATTTACTCAGGGCAAAATGAGAAATGTACAAAATTTTACTCACTAACTTTTCAAAATGAACACTCATAAAAGAACTATCCAAAATAGAATACTTTACCGTAAAAATGGGACGGATAGAGGGAGTATGTAATGTTACACCAGAAGTGCAATGTGATTAACGTTCCATGTTGTTTGAAGGAAAATGTACACATGCACATGCGTACGAGAAGATTGGGATGTTGGTAATTAATTTAGTCATTTTCTCATGCATGACATGTTTCTAATCCCTTGAAAATCTATTACGTAAATTCAACGTGCAATAAAAAATTTCCACACTTTTTTCCTATAAGTACCCCATGATCATCTCATACATTATACACTCAAAAAACTAAAATGGGTTCAAGTGATATCACCTCCTTGGCTCTTGTTTGTCTCACACTCTTAGCAATTCTCCATTCCTCCCACGCCCAAAACTCCCCACAAGACTACCTCAATGGCCACAACGCCGCTCGATCGGCCGTTGGCGTTGGCCCCATGACTTGGGACGCCAACGTGGCAGCATTTGCCCAAAACTACGCCAATCAACGTATTGCCGATTGCGCTCTCATGCACTCCGGAGGTGGAGGAAAGTACGGTGAGAACATCGCCGTTGGAAGTGGAGACTTCACTGGGGCTGCGGCCGTGGGCCTGTGGGTCGAAGAGAAGCCCAATTACGACTACAACTCGAATTCGTGCGCTCCTGGGAAGGTGTGTGGGCACTACACTCAGGTGGTTTGGAGGAATTCGGTTCGGCTTGGGTGCGCTAGGGTTAGGTGCAACAGTGGATCGTGGTTCGTTACTTGTAACTACGATCCACAGGGCAACTACGTTGGGCAGAAACCCTACTAGAGGCATAATACTTTTGCAAAAGTGATTAAATGTACTCGCCAAATAAAACTTATGGCCGGTACCATTGGGTACGGTATATGGCGAAGAAATAAACTATCAAGTTTCTTCTATGCATAAGCGATTGTTATGTTGGCGTATGTTTGAATTCCTATACATTTTCCTCAAACCCTTCACCACAATATACTTTGAATGAAGTTTTTAGTTCTTAATCCATGCGGCATACAACCTAATTTGAAAAAACTTAGACCTTTCAAAGCCTTTGTAGCAAACAATTAGCCGCTCCATTCTTCTCACGATAGCACCACACAAACGACCATGATCTCAGACTAGTCCAGAATTTGATATCCTCAATCAAAGTACCAATCTCCCACGAGCACTGAGAATTTTCATTCGTAAGACTGTGGATGATTGCATGTTTAATCCGACTAGAAAATTGCATCTTAGGCTCCCATATCAATAGCCATGCCACACGCAATTCTAAGAGTGCAAGTTTCGGTTCCTCTCCAATGAACTTAAGTTATACTCATCGAGGGAAAAAAAAACAAAAAAAAAACTGAAGCTTACGGAGGTCTAGCCATAGTACGTTGCATGCTCTGCTTTAGTGTGATTGACGAAGACTAGCTAGTCCAGGAAGTCTAAGCCACGAAGAAAGATACAAACAGAGCTCGCTCCGCTTTCGTACCTTATTGCTGTTTGCATTGTAATTTTAATTTGGTGGAATACTTTTAACTAAAAGGGTGAAAAATTATAGGTAGTGATCCGAAGTTATTCTTATCCACATTGTTCTATCAGCAGGGGTGGAGTTAGAGGGAGTCTTGTCCCGTCCCTCTTGGTGAAGAAACGTGTATTTTCTTGAACATAGAAAAATGTATTTCTATAAAAAAAATTAAAAAAAAATTCGCATCTAGTTAAAGTGCTCATATAGAGAGTATATATATACAAGAAACTTCTAATAAGGATCCTTATATGAGGACCAAAGTGAGGACATCATGCTTCCCGACCAAATTTCGACGATCCGAACCGTTAAATGTGTTTTTAAGGTCCACTGCATATAGCGTGATTAACAAAAACTGATCGGATGAAACCCTTCACAGTTAGTATTAACCTTCACCCTTTGCTGGTTTCGCGAAATCTCCTCCAGTGCTCCTTCTCCTCTTCCACCATCCCTAGCTACACTATGCAAACCATGAATCTCCCGGTGTATGTGTGTGACAAATTGGACCGTCTTAATAGGAACTTCCTCTGGGGTGATACTCCTGATAAAAAGAAAATTCACCTTGTTAATTGGAATACGGTTTGTAAAAGTAAAGACGTTGGGGGTTTAGGCTTGAAAAAAGCTAAGACCCAAAACCTTGCTTTACTCTCCTTCGTGCGGGCAGAGGAATGACATCTTCTGATCTATGTCCAAGATGCAATTCCTCACCGGAAAGCCTTCAACACATGTTCAGGGAATGCCCTAAAGCCTCTGTGCTTTGGGAAACAATTCCCTCGGGACGGTTAATGAGAGACAGAATATCTAGCTCCATTTCGGATTGGATTTCCTTCAATACGAAAAAGAAAAAGATTATTAGCTTAGGGACGGAGATAACTTGGAACGTTCTTTTCTGCACCACGATTTGGCAAATCTGGAAAGATCGTAACAGAAAAAGCTTTGATAATTTTGATATGGTGCCTATTATGAGTTCCAAGTTATCACGTGCCTACGCTACCGAAATTGTGGAGGCTTTTAATTCTTCTCTTATTACCGGCCCGCCTAGACATAGACTAATCCTTTGGTTTATGGGTGTTGGATGGAGACAACAAGGAAGGCTGGTTTTGGCGGGTTGTTCAGAAATGAAGATGGAGCATGGGAGCTGGGTTTCTACGGCATAATGCAAGCAACGTCTAGCCTAGAGACTGAAATTTGGGGTATTTACAGGGGGTTAACCATCATCCTGGAAAAGGGTTGGTCTAATGTTCAGATTGAATCTGATTCTCAAACTGCCGTTATCCTTTTCAACGAAGGGGCCAATGCGAATCACCCTCAGAGCAACTTATTGAATGATGGTAAATACCTCCTCTCTCGAACTGGAAGTACCCTTAATCACATTTTGAGATCTGCGAATGAATGTGCCGACTGTCTAGCACATCTTGGGGCTGAGCAGAATGATGCCTTGGTAGTGATCACATCTCCACCTCTAGCGCTAAGAGAATTCCTATTACGGGACAGCCTGAACTTGAGGCAGATCCTGGACTAGCTAGTGTTGAGTAGTTTGGTTTTGTTTAATTTGTGTACTAATTAAGCTGCACTTCTGATGCGAGCCAACTCGTTCCTCTAATCGTTCTATATATTTCCGAATTACCCAAAAAAAAAAGAAGTAGTCGCCAGGCTTTGTGGTAAATCGATCACACATATTAATTAGAACCAATATTCAAAGAAATAAGAGTGGTACTTAGACTGGGCATGAGTTTTGAGGAACTTGATCGTAGTGTCATGGATATCTCTTCAAATTCTGATTCTTATGAAGCATTCCTTAGAAGTACAAATCTGGAAATAGAGAATGAGGGCAGAATAAATAAAGTTCGAGGACTGCACTATAAGGATCCATGGAAGGAAAATGAAGCAAAGTTCTCATGATTGTTCAATACTCTTGAAACACCGATCGACACTTGATATTTCGTGTAGGGACGGAGGTAAATGGGGGACATGTGGGTCACGTGCCCCATTCAAAAGTAATTTTGTAGCATAATTATGTTTGTGTCCTACTATATATATTTAGCACGCACTTGAATGTATGTAAAAAATAAAGTAAGATAAATTTTATGATTCAACTTTCGTTATCTAGTTCATTTATAATTATCGTTTCATAAACTGTTTGTCTATTTGGAGCTCTTATCTCTTGGATTATTTTATTTTATTTTTAACCATCATTGAGAAAAATCTTAAAAGAAAGTCATTAATAAAACCATCTCCATTATTCTAAAGACTTGTTGATCTCAATGTATATATAAGACATACTCCAAATTTTTTGTCTATGATTGTGTGCTTAATTATTTTTGATCTTTAAAAAAAAATATGCACTACAATTTTTTTAGGCAATAATGAATATTTAGTATGACCAATTGTGGTTGAGTAGGAAAAAAAATTCATGATTGTGATTAATAAGGTACTCCACTATACTAGACTCTTGGATCTGTCCCTGACTAGGAGCCTTCTCCACAATATGTTTGTGTTGGAGAGGGCCCAATGCTCCAGGAGTAATATATTAATAATTTATCCTACAATCAAGTATCCTATGGCATTCCTCCAACTCCGCTTTAGTATATATTACACATTTACGTGAAGTTTATGCACTTTGTGACGGGTGCTACACAAATGTTTGATACGAGGAGATAGGGTGGGACAATGTCTCGAGGGCACTTAAATTAGTTTCCATCTTAAGGACTCACTATAGTCTTTGCTAGCACATGTCCACAAGATATGAGGAACAAAGTAATGAAGTACCAAAATTATTGAGGAAATTGCTCGAGCGCGATTCATGCCGGTGATGGGTCTTGACTTCATCCCAAAATTACTTGGGTAAGAAACACATGGAGACAGAGAGGTACATAAAATGGACTTGGATTTGCCAGCACCAACGTGTTTGTGTAGTTTTAGTACTTCCTCACTCCAAAATTGCTTGTCCTTTTATCCGGGAAGCTGTGCATTTTGCACATGAAAAATAATATATTAGCATGATTTTTTTTTAAAAAAAATCCTTTTATATTAAATTAAAGATGTCGTTGAGAAGAAAAAAATGGTGTAAGTTTTTTTCCGAATAAGAAGTTGTACCTTTATAATACTAAGTGCTACAGGAGCAAATTAGTAATTTCTCATATCATATATAAGATGGGTGATAACTCAAACCCTATGCCCTATAGCTGTGCATTTTGCACATGAAAAATGTTGGAAAAATTATGGTAAATACACAGAATTCCAAAGAACAATTTCCATTAACGAAATACAAATTGCAGAATCATAAATCAGAAAGAAATACAAACAGTATTGGAATATGTGACTCATTAGTGATGCACACCTAACCTTCAATAATTGAAGGTAAAAATTCCTACAAAAAATAATATATTTGCATGAAACTTTTTTTTTTTTTCAAAATCCTTTTACACGAAGTTAAAGATCTCGTTGAAAAAAAAAACTGGTGTAAATTTTTAGTTTTTTTCCAAGTGACAAGTTGTACCTCTATAATATTAATCAAAATGGTAAGTAGATATTGCCACCATTATACTCTCTGTCCCTTTTAGGTGTCCGATTTTGTAACTTTAATATTTATGGATCATCATTTGTAAGGGATTCTTTGGAATTTACTCGGGACAAAATGAGAAATAAATTAACACTCATAAAAGAACTATCCAAAATAGAATAGTGTACCGTAAAAATGGGACGAAAGGAGTATGTAAAGTTACACCACGTTCAGACCTTACGTACCTCTATCTATTATTGAAGAAGAGTTCAATTTTCTTCGCTGAAGTGTGAATTGGGGAATGGTGGTACAGCGCGTTTTTCACGTTACAGGGTCCCTGTCCCAGAAGTGAAATGTGAAGTTGTGATTCACGTTGTATGTTATTTGAAGGAAAAAGTACATATGCATACGGAGCAAATTGGGATATTAATTGCTAATTTAATCATTTTCTCATGCCTGACATGTTCTAATCCCTTGAAAATCTATTACGTAACTTCTACGTGCAATAAAATTTTCCACACTTTTTTCCTATAAGTACCCCATGATCATCTCATACATTATTCACTCAAAAAACTAAAATGGGTTCAAGTGATATCACCTCCTTGGCTCTTATATAAGATGGGTGATAACTCAAAAAACTAAAATGGGTTCAATGATTCATGTCCCGATGACCAGAGAAAATTGTGAAAAGTTGACCAAGACCCTGCAAAGTAGATGTCGACCCTTGACCTTGTGGTCTTCTGAGCTTGCCGGTCTTAGAGCAATTTTTACTCAAATTTGAGTAAAAATTTGATTTGATATCACTCCTTCCAATGGGTAATCACTCTTCTACCAAATTCTAGTTAAAATTTTGTCAAAAACAGTTTTTTTCAGTTTGACTCTAAAACTTTTCCACCATTTTGTCAAAACAGGTTTTTTTTTCATTTTGCCTCCAAAATTTTCTCACTTTCTACTTTCCCAATTTCTTTTCCCTCCATGCTCCTTCTTTTCCCTCCATTTCCCTTATTTATTTCTCACATAGGAAATTTATGTTTTTAACAGTAGGGGTGGTTGGAATGGTGGTGGTTGGGTAAAGGGAGTGATGGAAGTAAATACATAGTACTAGTTGAATTGAATACTCCTACATAGCAGCAGAAGCTTTTGCCGAAAAAATGTCTTTAATGGCATAGCAGTGCAAAGGAGATCCGGATCCTCTACGAGGATTTCCCTGTGAGGATCTCGTGAGGGTTTTATTGTGGGTTTGACAACACACCAAAAAGAAAATCTAATGGCTCACAATCACCTTTCTTATTTTTAAATCAAAACGACGTCGTTTCGATTTTAAAAATAACCTAACAGAGTTAAAGCCATTGAATCTGACGTTAACTTCTTTTCTTCTTCATCTGTTAACTTTCTTTTCTTCTTCGTTTCTTTTTTCTTCCTTAACCTGCTCTACTCTGTTTCATCATAGCAAAGAAGAAAACCCTTCTTCTTTCTCTTCAAACGCCGAACAAATTCTTGAAGCCATTGCCAACAAATGGGAGGTAATTTCGTTTTGTTGACTTTTGAATCCACTGACCATATGAAATCTATGCTTGAAGGATGTGGTCTGTGTTGGCTTTTGAATTTCTTTGATGAAGTAAAACAATGGGAGCCTGAACCAGTGACGGAATACTATCGTGTTGTTTGGCTTAACTGCTACGGGATCCCTCTAAATGTTTGGAATGTTGATACTTTCTTTAGTATTGGTAGATTGTGGGGTGAGGTAATTACTCTTGATGAAGATACTTCCACTGGGTCTTCTCTATCAGTTGGAAAGGTGAAGATTTCTACGAAAGCCTTTGAAGTTATTAATCATATTGTTAATTTGGAGCTCAACGGCAAGGTTTTCCCTGTCAGAGTTGTTGAAGAGCAAGTTGGTGTCAATAGTTTCATCAAAGCTATTTGCGAATGTAATGGGGCTAACTTGGTGAAACATGTTAGCCCTTCAGAATCTGGGGTGAAACCTGGAACCAAGGAAGGAGTGGATGGAGAAGATGATGATGATGATGATATGGTTAGGAATTTGGTCTTGTCTAACGTAGGGGAAAACGACCAAGTTTTGTCTCTCTCCTCGGGTGAAGCTTTGAGGGTCGATGATGGTGATCAAGGTTCGGAATTTTTGGCAATACAGAAGGACTTGACTGATAAAACTAGTGTTGGTGTTATCAATGGCGATAAGGGGGACACTTTTGTTATCTCAAATAAGGGTGATCAAGCTCTTCTTTCGAATATTGATGTGGGGGATAATTCTCTCCTCTTCCCTTACTCCTTCGTCGAGGAATCTAGCTCTCCCTTGGGTATAAACCATTGTACAGAAAGATCAATCCATGTGGAGGACTGTAAGGGGGCAAATCATGCTGATGGGGCAACTGCGAGTTCTGGTTCTGACGATTCCCTATCTGCTGATCTTGTTTCTACCGATCCCCTTGTTAATTATATGGATTACTTGCGCCATAGAAAGAAAGCTCGGTCGAAGAAAGGATTTCGTAGGAATCCTATATGGACTAAAAATCATTTGAAAGCTGCCATCGTTTCTAGGAGTTTAGCCGGAATCGTAAAGAGGAGAAATCGAAGTCTTTTAAGTCGGGCTCGAAGAAAGGTAGTCTAGTTGGGCCCACTCTTTCGAATCTTGTGGAAGCTAGTAGCGACATTCGTAAGAGGTATACGATGCTTATCAAGGAAGCCCGTAAGAATATGGAGATGGGTGCTTCGTGTGGCGTTAAATTTTATGGAAGGGATAGCTACAATATTAAGAAATACTTAGAAATTCAAGGAGTTGATATATCTGAACTGGAAATTAAAGCTCTTGAGGATTTGGAGGAAGGTACATCCATTTCTATGGAGTTCTGATTTTGTCTTCGTCGTTGTTGCACTACAAGAAAAATCACAAATCCCGACTAAAAGTTAGTCGGCAACGGTAGCCTATTTAGTCGGCAAACACTTTCCCCAACCAGATTTTTAGTCGGCAATTTTGGTCGGAAATGGCTTGTCGGCAAATGTATTTTCCGACCAAAACAAGATCTAGTCGGCTAATGTGGCCTATTTTGGCCAACTAAACTTCCCAACCAACAGTTAGTCGGCATTGTATCTTTGTCGGGAAATGCATAGACTATCGGAGACTAAAATTTAGTCGGGGAACATACGGACCATTGGAGACTAAAATTTAGTCGGGGAACAAATAGACTATTGGAGACTAATAGTTTAGTCGGCCAATGTACGAACTATCGGAGACTAAACATTTAGTAGGGGAATGTTTGAATAATCAGAGACTAAATACTCAGCCGGGGAATATTTGGTTGGTAATTATCTGCATCATTTGGTCACCAATTTTAAATGTTTAAATTCCAGAATTGGCTACCAAATTTTTTTTCCCATTTTGATTTCCTGCATACGTAATGTAATTAATACTAAATAAATAAATTTCAAGAAATAAACACAAACATTCGTAACTAGAGGTGTCTACTAAATACTTAGAAAACAAGTTTTGTATCCGTATTCCTAAAGCGAAAAATGTATCAAGTTCAACAAAACCCAACCTTGATAACAAAATGTATCCAAACCCTTACACCGCAAAATACTAAAAAAATCTAGTTCAACAAACAGATAAGAAAAAAACGTTAAAGCACATCAGCATCCAACTTTGACCTTCTTTGGCCTTCGTAGTCAATAGCAAAAAGTAGGGCGGGATACTCTATTAAAGCGTCGATCTGTAAAAAAAAAGAACAATTCAGCATTAGTATGATCGAGTATTATCCAGAAAGAAAAAGAAAAAGAAATTGCTACATTCGTAGTCAATCAAGCATGGACACAGCCATTAAGCCCAAAAAAAAAAAAAACCGAAGTGTAAGTATTATCCAGAAATTGATGCACCATACTAACATTGCGCAGTAACACAGTTGTATGATCGACAACGTCACATAGACTCAAAAATTTATATGGAAATTACGAAGCCAACCCTACAAAGATAGCAGCCATGAAACACCAAGAAAGCAAGCACCACCATACAATCAAAGTCCAACAATTTTAACGCACTTACGTTAACAATTCAGAAATCTGGATTTGCGAGATATGGAGAAACAGAATATAGAACTTTATGAAACCAACAGAAACTCTAAATGGACGAGGATGACATCACAAGCTTTTATACTCCAAATGTTTGACAAATCAAATGCCAACAATAAAATAGAAAGAGAAACCATATCAACTGAGAGTATTCCTCAACATTCCTCAACCTGGTACATCAGTTCTAAAATGCAAAAACTGTCCTACCCTGATAGTTTGAGCCATGAGAGAACCTACCAAACCCTAAAAGTTAGACTAGTAGAATTGACTTCGGTATTACTCAAATGATTCCATCATTCAAAAATTCTGTAGGGGCTTAAAAGAGTTGCCATGACTCAACACCAACACTGGTAAATGAATGCCAAATTGCTAACAAAAGAAAAATGGATGCCAAATTAGGAATGAACTAACAGGAGCAGAAAAGTATAAAACGCCGAAAACATGCTACCATTAATCAAACAGAAATGTGCAGCAAACAGGTAACTAGAGCAAGTAGACCCAAAGAACACAACAAACATCAAGGAGATCTGTGTATAAAATTATCAACAAATAAGAATTAGGGCCCCATCTTGTTCAATTTCAAACCCTCGAACCAATCAGTAAGTATGTAATCATTATCCGCATTCCCAACTCAGAGATGGCTCAAGGAAATGAACTAGCATAAGAAATCCATGTGGATTCCGTCCATGAAGTGCATAGAAGTAGAAATTTTCTTTCGAAATGCAAACTAGAAACACATGGATTAAGTTTAGATGCTAATATTTCCAATGCGCTCACAGGGTCAGCCAACCACAATAGTTTTTAATATTCAGAAGTGACTAGGATACAGAAATCCATTTTCATGCAAAGACTTCATCTACAGATTTTATCAAACCATTTTTAGAGAGAGAGAGAGAGAGATCATAACGACGTACCGATATTTGTGACCAGCTGCTTTGCGGTCCTGCCAGTCTGGATCGATGAAAATATTATCGATCAGCCACTTCCATTCGTCCATGCTAATCCCTCGATAAGGATGCTGATATGGGTCGACTTCGTCTGCCTCCATCATCTTCCAGTAACGATCACCCATCGTGTGTTTCCATTCCTTATATCGTAGGTTGGCCTTAGCATTAAAAGCTTCCTCAATTACGTATGTGCGTTCATTTCCATTTTCAATGTCTTCCCCCAACAACGATTCCTTTTCAGTGACTTTAAAATTGTCCTAGAAACATGCAATAAGTGAAATTAATGCCTAAGGATATTCATTATTTCTTGAATCAATAAATTTGCAAACTTTTAGACATTCTTACCCGAACAACTTGTATTATGGTCTGCTGTAACATTCAAAACAAATACGAAAATGAAAGACTGTTTAAATCTCCAAGAACAGGATCTGTTAAATTTTGCCTCTCTTTTTTTTTCCTTTTCCTTTGCCTTTTTTTGTTTTTTTGTATGCAAGTAGGCAAAAATAGTAATTTACCAAAACCAAATGGTGGCTGGTTGGTTTCCGCTAGAAAGAGATCATCCACATTTTAGGGAGAAATACATGTATTTACCTACAACACTTGTATGGCTGGAAGGAGATGCACCCAAAGGAGTAGATGCCACATTTTGCAAAACAGGTGTTGTAGCTGTTGTATCATTTGGTACTGCAGCAGTTCTACGCAATATGCAGGTCGAGTTGGAAGATGCACTACTCTTTTTTGATTGAGGAGCCATTATGCAGTCTGTCAAATTCTCAAATTCAATCAAACGTGCCCATGTAAAGGAATAACTCAAAACATAGAGAACTTTCTGCTCAAAATTAGCTCAATTGATCATATATTCATATGCTCATGGCTAAAATCTTCACTGAATACAAAAATGTTATTTGACTTTCTATTTCAGGAAGTAATTGGGCTGTGAAAGAAGGATTTTATTTTTCTCTCTTTTCTGCAACTTTCTGTCAAATTCTTATATGAGTCAGTAAGTTTATAACTTGAAACCTCCAATACAAAACTCATGATATCTGTTAGGAAAGACACTTATGAAAATTACTTATAGCCAAGAACATAGTTTCATCTAATGATTCCGTAAACCCCTTCTCTTTCTTCATTAACTATTCTGTCCACCTTAAAAAACACAGGTTTTGCTTCACATGGGAATTCTAAAAGGATTCATGCTAGTAGTAAAAAACTGCAACATACCCACAAGAGGATAAACAATATAACATTTTCAGATTTGGAAGAAAACTAAACAAAAAATTTAAGTCAAACCAATCATAGAACGAACAATAATCTAATAGAAGGTACAAATGAAGCATTCACTGCATGTGCAGATTCTTTGAGTTATTTAAACTACAAACTTTACATATCAGCTATAAAATAAGTGTTTTATAGCCATACTTTAATCCTAGCCTAGTTCCCCATTAAAAAAAAAAAACATATATATTTAAACCTCATGATTAAACTAAACTTCATGGGTGTTTCAATTAAAACAAACAGAGAACAAGCATAAAAATCACCTTTAGAGACAGCGTTGCACTAGTTGAGAGTAGACTCAAGCAGGGTAAAAACAACGGCCTTCACGACTTTCCTAGATCAGTTGAAAAGGGGAAAAACCCGAAGTCGGTTTGAACACCGATGTAGATCTGTTGAAAAGGGAAAATAACGAGCTTATGAACACCGATGTAGATGTGTGCGTGTGTGTGTGTGTGTGTGTGTGTGTGAGAGAGAGAGAGAGAGAGAGAGAGAGAGAGAGAGAGAGAGAGAGAGAGAGAGAGAGAGTACGAGGAAGGAGCGACAGAAGCAGATCGAAGTGGTGGAAGTCGGCTTGACGGACGAGAAGAATCTCTCAAACCTGAAGTCGGTTTGACGGTGGAAATCGATTTGGGGGTGGAGCCGTGGAGATGGTGTGGCGATGGAAAAGAGAGATTGGGGGCGGAAAAAATGAAGGGAAACTTTAGTTTTGTTTGTAGCTAGGTTAAGATGGAAACTGGGGTGTTATATCATTGCCTACTAAAAATCTAGTCGGGCAACACCCGTACCCGCCAACATTTTGGCCAATTTTTTAAATTCCCGCACAAAACTCCTCCCTCCACTGACAATTTTAGTCGGCAAAACTGAAAAAAAAAAATCTATTTTTTTTATAATGCATCTCGGGACATTGAATTCTTATGATGTATACCCCACTTTAGGCATTTTTGGCTATAGAAATCATCGATCTTTTAAATTATATATATATATATA
The DNA here is from genome assembly GCA_016920895.1 of Vaccinium myrtillus. Taxonomy (NCBI): domain Eukaryota; kingdom Viridiplantae; phylum Streptophyta; class Magnoliopsida; order Ericales; family Ericaceae; genus Vaccinium; species Vaccinium myrtillus. The sequence continues at coordinate 100,414 of JADGMU010000949.1, forward strand.
GATCATTTATATCGAGAATAAAGTTACTCTCGTATTGCTACACACTTGATTAGGCATAAGAACCCATTTATTTAATGAAATTGGGTCCCGATCAATGACCTTTTTAAACCCGATTCAGCCAAAATTTTACAACAATGATTTAACTAATAAGAACAACAAAATCAACGGTCTCGATCATCTTAATTATATCACGGTCGCGCGATCAGACATAAGAACTCATTTACTTAATGAAATTGCGTCCCGATCAATAACATTTTTAAACCCGATTCAGCCAAAATTTTACGACAATAATTTATCTAATAAGAACAACAAAATCAACGGCCTTGATCAAATTAATTGTATCACGGTCGCGTGGCTACAATACATTCAACTACAGCACAAGACATAGTTTGCTATCAACTACATTCAATGTATAGAATTTAAAGGGCATCACCAATTCAATATTTACAATAGCCGATCTAAACCGTTGGAATTACACGCCCCGCTAATTTTATCAGTGTCACCAAAAGTGGAGATCATCTGATATGGGCAACTGCTTGATCCGATCACATTTAATGCATCCAAAGGCCTGAAAGTCGTATAATGGACAAACCACCACCTAAGTTCTTTTTTTTTTTGCGATCGGAACCATTTAACTTTTACATATTATAGACACCATCAGTTATACAAAAAGTTAAGAAGATCGCGTATCATTAGGCATTTAATCGGAAGAAAAGTACCTTTAAAAGAAAACAAATATTTGGTCGGTAATTAAATTCCCCCTAAAAATGTCCTTCGCGCCATATTTTTCTAGACCAAAATTTATTCTAGTCGGCAAAAACGTTTTTTCCATTGATTTTTTTATCAAGAAAATAACAAAATCAACGGCTCGATTGCAAAAATACTTAAAAAGAAAAAAAAAAAAGGTATTCGGCAATAGGTTAGATCACGTGTGTGCGGAACACCTACGGCTCTGTATGTTCCTTTTGCCAACCAATGCCGACTAAATCTTTAGTCGGGATATGTCATCCAAGATTTGCCAACCAGATAATTAGTTGGGAAATAAAATTCCACCCGCCAACATTTTTTTGTGAAATTTTAAATTCGTGCAAAAACTATTTCCGACCAAATATTTAGTCGGTAATTAATTTCCCACTAAAATTAATCTTTGGCGCCTTATTTTCCCCTACAAAAATGAATTTTAGTCGGCCAATATGAGTGTATCCCGACTAAATTAATTTAGTCAGGGATTATAATCACCCTTTTCCAACAAAAAAATATCTAGTCGGCAATTGTGTACCAATTGGAGACTAAATTATTTTAGTCGGGATTTTTAGTCGGGTGTAATTTGTTGTAGTGTTGGTTGGAGGTTTCGGCGTTTGGGGGTTCTGCTTCCCTGGTTGGGTTTGGGTGCTTCTGGTTTGCTTGCTCTTGGCTGTTTTAGTTGGAGGAGTCCCTGGGGTTTTCCTTTTTCTGCTGTTGCTTTTGGGTTGCTCTTGTGGCCTTCTCTATGGTGCTTTCTTGTTCTGGTGTTTTTAGTTGTCTTGGGTGTTTGTCTGGTTCTTTGTATTGGTTGGTATCTTACCATCCTTGTCGTGTCTTGTTATTTCCCCCTTTGGGTCTTTGGCGTTTTCTGTCTCGGACCATTTTAATCTTTGTAATTTGTTTTCAAAGATTAATAAATTTTTTACTTATCAAAAAAACAGTGACAAGGTGAGAGGTCGATCTAACCATCTCAGATTACTTTCTGTTAAGTAATTGAGATCTAAATGTTAGGGTTTTGCATTTTTATGATATGTGTTGTCAAACCCATAATATGATATGTGTTGGAATATGGATAATGCTTGATTTTAGTACTCCTCACAAAAGTTGTGGGTAGAACAGTTTAAGGAAGAAAAAAAAAAAAAAAACAATGAAGAAAAGAAGAAGGTTTTTTCCTTTGCTATGATAAAATGGAGAAGAAGAGCAGGTTAAGGAAGAAAAAAGGAACGAAGAAGAAAAGAAGTTAACAAATGAAGAAGAAATAAGTTAACGTCAGATTCCTATGGCTTTAACTCTGTTAGGTTTTTTTTTAAATCGAAACGACGTCGTTTTGATTTAAAAATAAGAAAGGGGATTGTGAGCCATTGGATTTTCTTTTTGGTGTGTTGTCAAACCCACAATAAAACCCTCACAAGATCCTCACAGGGAAATCCTCATAGAGGATCCGGATCCGAGCAAAGGAAGCTTTTCTGCAACGACATGTCTTCAATGGTACAACTGTAGTGAACTAGAATAGAGTTGTTGCTTATTAGATGTTGGATTTGGTGTTGAACAAATTTGGTAAAGAATTTGAGTAAAACCAAATTTGGTGAAGGATTTGGTGAAGGAGTGGAGTGAGATTTTTGGAAATTTTTACTCAAATTTAAATTTGATAAAACATTTGGTGTAGAAGTGAAAATGCTCTCCTATGGGTACGATGCAAGTCCACACATGATAGTCAGCCTCCTTTGGGTAAAAAACTTAATCCAGTTTTTTGGTTTTTTGGGGTACAAAAAACCAGAGTGCTTTGGGTAATAATCTTAATCCAAAAAACCAGAGTGCTTTGGGTAATAATCCAATAATCCAATAATCCGAATTATTCGTTTGTTCTTATTCAATTTTTTTTTGCATTCGTTAGTTTTGCATCAAGATTTTGTGGTTTCTGAATTCCTCTCGACGATACGAATCTAACAAGTACAAAATCTTGATGCAAAACTAATGAATGCAAAAAAAATTTGAATAAGGACAAACGAATAATCCAATAATCCATAATCTGAATTATTAGCCAAAGGAGGGAATAATTTGGATTAAGTTTAAGAAAAAACCAAACCGGTTTTTTGGATTATTTGACAAAAAATCAAAAAACCAATAATCTGGATTAAGTTTTTTACCCAAAGGAGGTGTTGTTAATCACCGTTCACCAGGCAATGAATTATCTATATGGGCATGTAATTTTTAAATTAAAAGTTAAGAGTTTCAATGCAATTTTCATGTACTTTTTTGCGTATATTTATACACCTTTTACAAATATATACTCCACCCGTCCCCAAAAGTCGGACACTTTTGGGAGTTTCAACTTTTAAATGAAAAAATGTATTATATTATAAAAACTCAAACTTTCAAATATTAATCTTGAAAAGTGTGAAATGACTTTTTGTCTTATGTGCAAAAGAAAAGGAAAAATGGAGAGTTCATCTAGATTTGCTTTTAACTTTTCAAGCTGGACAAATTTTATGGGACAAGCAAAGGCATGAAAGTGTCCAACTTTTGGGGACGGAAGGAGTATTAATATGCACTTTTTGCACATTAAACACTACCCGCTCGGGCTAAAACCTATGGGTACCAACCCATAGGCGAGCATGCTCGGGGACCCACTTTTGGCTCCCACACGAGTGATCTGAACCGTTCATTATTCTTAAAACATTTTTGAGGGGCCCCACAAAAGTTTTTTATTGAAACGGTGGGACTTTGTTTCAACCACTTCTAACCGTTCGATTGAGCTGAATTTTTGTAGGGCCCCTCAGAAAAATGTTTTAAGAATAATGAACGGTTCGAACTACTCGTGTAGGACCCAAAAATAAGTCCCCGAACATGATGTGTACGTTTTTTGTGCTTGTAGCTCTGTACATGTATCAAGGTCCTATTCTAGTTTAGAATGATATAACCAACGTGGGGCAGAAATTTAACGATTATTAACACGTTTATGAGAACTGATATGACTAGAAAGTTTAGTGAATTAATAATATCTCTTGTACTGACTCAAAAGTAGTCGCCCGGAAGGTGCAAACTATGCAAAAAGTGCTAACGAAAAGGTAGCTTTGCTTCCAAGTGTAGGGATACTTCAACCCAAATTAGCTTAAAAACCTTTCAATAATTCATTATTAAATTAAATGAGGACAACAATTGATCATGAGATCAAACAATATGAAGGAAACAAATGTAATCGGGAAAATGCTAAGTATCTTGAAAAGGTGCCCCGAGAATTATCTTCAAAGTGAAATTAATGGTTTAGATGATTATCTAAGTGAATCAGGATACATAGCATTGCTGCATGTAAAGGCTATCCTTTTTTTATCAATACTTTGGAAGGGAGCACTCCTTTGGGAGATTGTTTTGGAATCTCTTGTTGTCTTGGCAATAGTCATAAATGACGTGGTTCTTCCTAACCCATTTGAAAAGTCTCCTCTGTGCCCATGTTAGGGAGCTGGACATTTCCTTGTTCCACCAATTTGAAGGGCTACCTTCCCTACAAATTCTGGGATCTCCTTTCCAAACACATGCATCAATCTTGTAATTCCTGAATGAGGCTATGAAGGGGCCCTTGGACCAATCAACCTTGTCTTTTCCGCCACGTGTCGCCCAGCTTTCGCCGTTCCATAGGCTGGTTTTGATGCTCATTGGCTGCCACCTGGGATATGCCACCCCCTTATCTGCATGGTTTCTGTATGTTCTGATGGGAACCCAATCTACCATGAAACTGCAAAATAAAGAAAGAAAAAACAAGTTTTGAACAGGGAAAGAGATAAGAATTGCACAGAATAATAGTATTCAAAGATGTTTCCATGTGACATTTTGTTCCCTCTTCAATTAGTTGTTTTACAAACCCATTTTTTAACACAAGTCTCAAGAAATGATTATGTGGGTGGTGCGGTTTTTTCGCTTGAAAACGAAATATTGACTAAGCCATAACTAGAAAATCCATCCAGAATGATGTGACAGTGGTATTTTTAAAATTACTAAATACAATTTGTGGTGTTTGATTAGAGATGAATGGAATACAAATTAACTGTTGGAAATATTATGGATAGACATCCCCAACAAAAACACAACATACTTCTGAGCGAGAGTATCAAATAAAAATCAGCTCACTGGCAGTCACTAAGACCAGTGTTTGAACTACCATTCTTTGACTCGATTGCCACCGTATTCTTAGTGACAGCCAAGGATCCTGCCAAATATACCATTGCCACCATATTCTTCTTTCGTGTTTTTCTCAGATACTTGTATATCATTTTTACCTTTGGAAATATCAGTTAGCCACTACTACTTACATGCATCAAATTTGGGCGAAAATCAACACGATGGATATCAAAGTGTGCGACTCAAATACTTACACAATTTGGTTAAGGTTCCAGAGTATGGAATAGGTGTGAAACTCTGCTGTGGGATCAAACCACAGGGATATTCTCTCTTCTCTGTCATCATGCCCATCAGCAAAAACATTTGTTTGGATTATATATGGTTTCCCATTCACATTCCCCAAGAATTCAAAGTCTAGTTCGTCGCGATTTGGCTGATCGGATGTCAGCTGCATTTTTTTTGAAACCAAACAAGAACCTTAGCTTGACATGTGATTATAAGTGTAGTTAATGGTCAAATAACAAAATGTAAGAAAATGGATTTCTCACGTAATAGGCCAGGACGGTGCCTGCAGAGTCACCCGGTACTAGCTTAATTTGCATATCAATCTGACCAAATAGGAACATGTCGTTTGATGCAAATCCAGAGCCTACACAGGTTTCAAAGAACAAGAATCAATACCAGAATGAGGTACCATATGCAAAGAAGAAATTAATACTAATTTATGTGCAGTTGACCAAATTACTCGTAATCTTAAGAATGTCACTGTCACGTTATTCTCGTAAATATTTTGTATGGATATTCTGTAATGTAACTTTAAGAACCTCATTGTCACATTATTGTTTATTCTTGCTGAATACTCTGTATAGAAGTTCTGAAAGAACAGTGTCGCATAAGCGAACTTCGCGTCATTAAGTGTTTGAAAGAGTTAGCTACCTGATTCTTTGTCAAGCTTCAAGCTTCTTGTTGTGCCATCAGCAGAAGTGTTCACATGGCTAGGAGACCATGTCACGAAGAAATCTTTATTGAAATCTCCAGTCGAAACTATTGAAGCAGTTGAAAATTTTAACGGATAAAAAACAAGAAGCCCAATAAAGATTGCAAGGCTTGAAAATGATCTGATCATGGTTTTGTGGATGAAGTATTTGGACGATGATAATAGTAACAAGCCTAGGGTATATATAGGTATAGGCATTGTAGGGTGTGATCAGTGTCCGAAATGTGAAGAGAACAGAGTAAGGTTTCTGTTCAAGTAAGAATATCTTTAGGAGGAAGCAAAGAGGAATGTTGGGTTGTTAGCCTCTCTCATGGATATGGTTTTCTTAAGGTCCTTTACAGCCTCATTTCATGTTTGATTTCATTATATGCTCAAAAACAAACTAATGTTTAGTCGGTTGCAAGTCGTGACCTGATACGATGACAAGTGTTATCTGTCTTCGGAGAGTTTTGTGTCAGTAAATGGAGTCATGAAAGTTATCCTCTTTTTAACACGAGTAAAACTGCATACTGCGATTATGTCTTCCCGGCCCTAACGAGACTTCAGTCGCCTAATTTCATTCATAGATTTTTACAAGTGAAAGTGATTCAGTCAAATCCAAAATCAAGTGATTCTTTTTTTAACAGAACAATCAAGTGATTCAAGTAATATGGAATCAAAACTGTGCCAGTTGTTCAAAAGTTCTTGTGAAGGTGGAAATAAACCAAATGTTAAGCTTACTCTTAGGTTCGTTTTCTAAGAGCCCTTTTTCTTGTTCCTTTGGCAGAAAGTTTGGATAAAGTTATATCTGCCAAGGTATTAGCTCTCTCTTGTGCTTTTCTTTTGAGGAAAACTTAGCCCGCCGACCGAAGGTACTTTATCACATAGCTTCTTGAAGATATTCCTATGACATATAGTCTTTCTGCAGGGCTGTCTGACTTACGTTCATCTCAGAGTTCTCACCCAACTTCTCTAATTAAAAATATCATCACTTCTATAGTCATGTTAGGCTACAAAAAGCTATTTATGCGATTAGGGCCGTCCAAAAGTGTTTTTAATGGTTCTTTTTTCTCGGGAACAGTCTTTTTGAAAATGTGGGCCATCTAATGCAAAGATTAATGATTGGAATGTAACGGCAGATGCCTCTCTGCGATTGGACTGCGGAGAAACCGGGTCCTTTCTTTTATGTATAAACGAAGACCACAAAATGCCATGACTGCTATTTTTGCTCTGAAAAATCTAAAAAGCACAACTTTATCAGCATAAATTATACTACCAGAAAGAATAAAGCTAATCCACCGCTAGTTAGTTGTAGTGCCTTGGTAGTTGGTTCTTAACTTATTATAGTTGGTATCTTAAGAAGGAAGAAGACCAATATTTTGGGAGTGTGAATGAAGCAGTTAATCATGATTTGTGCATTTGTCAAAGAGATGATTCGGTATGATTTGTGTATTAGATGCTTAGTTTTCTTGGGAAGAAATAACAAAGCAGAGTTAGGAGCTAAGCTAACTGAAGCTTTAATCAAACTTCAAAAATCATTGAAAACATTGGAAAACAAGACCAAGTGTAAAATGTAGCTGCATTAGAGACCTCGCCGAGAACATTAGCAACGCTAAAAATCATATTCTTCAATTAGATATCGATTGATACGTTTTTTTTTTTTTTTTTGACAAATTTACGTATAGAACTTAGGTTTCAAAACATTGGAAAACGAGTCCAAAACCTATTATTGTCAACATATATCTTTGTATTATGAAAGCTTTTATACAATCAACATAAAAATGAATTATCTCAATCATTAAAACGGGTCCGAAGAGGGCCTTAGCTAAAACGATGGAACTGGAAAGGGTCCGATTCCCAAAGTAAATCTACGATGAAGATGGAAATACTACTAGTTTGAAATTACTAAGGCTGTTCATAGAAAGTAGAAACCAATAAAATCAAAATTTTTAATTTCAGCAATGTATAATCAAGAAAAATGATGTAAAGTAAAATAACAATTAATTTTCTACACGTATTGTGTCGGAATTGTTTTTTGCAGGAGGACTAAATTTCTCTCTTTTTAACAGAATTTATTTTGCGAAATATTATTTCTCAGGCTCATTATTAAAAGTTATGAGTCTCAATTTTTATTTTTTAAGTTAAATAATAAGAAAGCTACAAGGAAAATACATTTTTAATACTGAACGGGAATTAAAGAGGCAATAGAAAGTAGAGAGGGATAAAAAAAAATAGTAAATTCTAAAGAAAACAATTTTCGGACTCAACTATATTTGCAACCATTAGTTGTATATGTGCCGACGTGCATCGAACGGATCTAAATCAAATTATGTCCGCAGTTGTGCTTCAAAGTTCTGTTGCAAGTATTGCTTAAAAAGGGTCCGAGTGCATTTCTCAGGAAAAAAAAAGAGAGGGTTCGAGTGTGTTTCTCAAGGGAAAAAAGAAAAAGAAGAAATGGTCCGAGTGTAAGTAAGAACCAACCAACGCGATATTCTAAGTCGGTCCAATCCTTACATCTCATTTGTCAGCTGGATATGTTTTAGATATATGGGACAAAACTCCCAAAACTACTTATGCTCTGAGGGAAAATTGTAATGCTAAAGCCCCCGTTGGAGACGGGATTAGGGATCCTGTAGTGTGGCATCTGAGTTGTTTAATGCGCAGTCAATGATCTTGCTTTCATCTCGACACTTGCATAATCCGAGCTGTCCATTACTGAGATGAAATCCAAGCCATTGATTCACTAGATCAACGGCTCGGATCTACACTATAGAGTTGTAGTGCAACTCCCCACTATAGGATCTCCGAATCCTTTTGGAGACTCCATTGATTTTTTTTGCATATAAAGATGATCCAAACTATTTATTTATTTATTAGATGACTCAAACTATTTACTATTCTTAAAATACTTATTAGGGCATTTCCAATCCACCTCCAAACCTCTAAAATGGAGGATGGATATGACATATTAAGGAAATATTGTGAACATATCATCTCTTTTCTTTCACATTTGTATTTTATTGGGGAATCTTGAAGGAAGTACCGTCCTTTTTATTCCAAAATGGAGGAAGGGTCTCCAAGGGTCTCTAAATAGGGAGGACTATGGAGGCTCTTCCTTCATTTTGGAGGAAAAATTACGATATGTCCTTCTAATATTCTCTCATAGAGTACAAAAGGTTAAAGAAAAGAGAGAACAAATTACACCAATCTCCCCTCAATAACCCCGTGTCTAAAGTCGGAGAAAATTTTGGGTACTCTCTTGGCATATCCGGGCCGTCCAACAATGGAATTGATAGTTGCGACAATGGAATTGATAGTTGCGACAGACGGTTCGGATTGAAAGTGCCGTCCGAATTTTTAAAAAAAATAGAAAAGAAAGAAAATGTGTATTTCAATCCGGACCGTCCGATGCATTTTTGGACGGTCCAGATGTGCCGAACGGACACCACGTCACCTCTACCCTATTTGCACCCAAAAATTTCTCCTAAAGACGACAGGGCTGCTGACAGTAACTCTTGGCCCATTAACCGATTTACGGTTTTTTTTAAACTTTATTAAATAAAACGCGTGTTTTTAAAACTTTATTCCCAAAGTACGTGAAAATGTATTTCCGTTTCACGCTTTCACCATAAGTTAAGATGGATTAACCAAAAAATTGACTTAATCCTCAACTGACTTGAAAATGTGTAAACACATTTTCCAAAACCTGTTTACAAAACACGTTTTAGGAAAACGTGTTTACAAAAACGTGTTTTGTAAACATGTTTTCAGTGCTTTCTTCGGCCGAGTTAAATTATGCAGCTCCGGGCCTCCGGCCTTGTCTGGAGGTTAATGGGCCGTAACTCTCACTCCCGCTCTGTTTACTGCCCAATTTCTCACACAAATTTTCCATTTCGTTAATTTCTCCATGCTTCCTCTGCCACATCTATGTTCGACGCATGTGGGTTTAGTGTGTGATCTGTGTTGATATAATTCTCCATGCTTTCTCTGCTAAATCGCAGATTCCGAGGACCAATTTGATGGGGCGACAAAGTCGAGTTTGACCGTCGACTTCGTCGGCAGCTGGGTTTTTTTTTTTTATAAACCCTGGCTACGCTCAAATGAAGACTAAAACTCCGATCGTTGTTGCGGTCACCGGTAAGCTAGCACTCCCCGATTATCTTTTCTGATTGAAATTGGTTTATACTTTTCTCAAACCAGATGATGGTAGTTGAATATCTATTGTTATAGCATCTTGAAATGTGAAAAAAATAAGTTGAAGGCCGCGGTAGTTAGCTTCTTTACCCTTGTCAGTGATGATTTTCAGCTGGATCAGTATCAGGATTCATCAAAGAAAAATATGTAATTACCTTTTCTTTATGGCATGTGGGTATGGTTATCAATTTGATAAGCATTCCTTTTTGGTTGACAGTAGCTTTTCTTTTGAGTTGCAAGAGCAAGTTTACTTGTGGTATTCTGCATTGCTTGTGATTTTTTGTCCGGTTGATTGCATTATGAAGAAGTGAAAGGATTTGCTTTTTGTGCTATGTAGAAAGTTTACATGTTTGCTGAAAATTCATCATGTATGCGAATTTAGGAATTAAGTCAAACAAACATCACTTCTTGAGGTTCAGGTGGAAATGAGAGTGTTCGGGTGTTATTTTTCATTTGGTTGAGTAGACGTCTTACATCCCAGTTCTTTGCTTTTCCAACCTCCCGCATTCTTTTGCTTTCTTGGGCAACTATACTGACTGTTCAAAGATGAACCTCAATTAATGACTTCTACGATCAAAATTATCACAGGTTTTACAGGCTTAATTGATCTAGATCCAAGGTAAATAACCAAACCAAGTCTTAAGTTCCAATTAATTGGGATCGTCGACATGAATCTGTTTTCTCCAATTAGCCCTGTTATGCCGTTAAGGGTATCGTGTTCCGTGATATCAAAACTACGATCCTTTCGAACTGCTGCCTTCTAAAGTCAATTTTGGTCTACCCCTCTCCTTAGTGGTACAATCTACCTTCAAATTTCTAATGGTTAGATATACTTGTTTCCTATAAAGAATTTGATAGTTCTGTATGCATTTCTTTGCCTAGGCTTTACATACACTTGAGGATTAGCTTTGCATACATATATTTGCCTAGGGCTTCTGTATGCACGCGCCTGTACCCAGATGGATCGAGTTCTTTTTACCTCTCAAGTTGAAAACTTTTGGACATTTGATAATTTTAATGTGAGTAGTGAGTACTTTTGAATTCCAGCATTACTCTATAGCATTGGTTGTCCTCGTCATGATAATTTCTTGTTTTGGCTTGAGACCTCATTTTTCTGATGGTGAATAAAAGATTCAGCAATAATAAAGGACAGATTAGGTCCATTAAGGACGTCTTTGCTGTTCGAATATTCAAGGGTACTGTTATATCTTATATTGTTTTTGGCTCCGTTGCAATCAAATTCCAAGGTGACTACTCTGCTAATTTCATGTGTTTTTCCTCTTGTCTTGCAGCAATGCCATCAATTGGTGTTCGTACTCTGCTTTTGTTCTCAGCAGTTCTTCGACTTCTTTTGATTCTTTACGGAGAATGGCAGGACACTCATATGGAGGTCAGATACACAGATGTTGATTACCTTGTGTTTTCTGATGCTGCTTCATTAGTGGCGTCCGGGAAGTCCCCTTACGCGAGAACGACCTATCGCTACTCCCCTTTGATTGCATTTCTTCTCATACCAAATTCTATGATCCATCGTTCATGGGGAAAGTTTCTATTCTCTGCTTCGGGTATGGTATCATATGTTGTTGATGGAGTTTTGAATCTCTTGAAGAAAACACCTTTAGAGGAAAATATTAAAGTAGAAGCACTAACATCATTTGTTCAAATATCAATTTGTTGATGAATCAGACTTTATTCAAATGTTCCACCATTCAAATATACTATTGGATCCATTTTATAGTGTTGTATCAAAGGGGATCTTTAGGAAATTTAGGGTATTTATCACCAATCCTTAATGTCCAAAGAATGCTCTCTGGTTATAAGGATTGGACACTGTATTTGCTATATTTGTTTCATTCAAGCTATTTGTATGTCTTAATGTTCAAGCTTTCGTGTTCCAACTGCGAGGTACCTGTGTGGCTGTGACTAATTGTCACTGAAAACTGTTTATCACTCTTTTCACTTTTGTTCAACATCAAGTACGTGCATTTGCTTAGATATTTCTCATAAACATCACTTATCCTGCTGTGTTCGTGGGAAGGGTTAATATCTCTCCAGCATGGGATAGCATGGTCTGCAGGAAAACACTTGATGCCCCATGAGTAGTTTGAAATTCTGACTTGATCTTCACGTATTAATAGTACAATTTAATATTTGTCTATTTTATTTACAAGTTGGTAAATTTCTTTTTGTCTTTTTCTCTCGTCTCCTCTATTATGTTTATCCTGAAAACTCGCATCCTGTTCATGATGCAGATTTACTTGTCGGGTTGTTTATCCATAACATTCTGAAGCTACGAAAGGTGCCCGAGAATCTGTGCACCTATTCTGTAATGGTATGGCTCTTCAATCCATTTACCTTCACTATCGGAACCCGCGGGAATTGCGAGCCTATTGTTTGTGCCATGGTTTTGTGGATCATTATCTGTCTAATGAATGGTATATCTTTCTACCTCTCTATACCGACTACTGGAATTAAGTATCATTACTGTTATCTTTTTGGGATCCAGACTCTATTTAATCTGATTTGATGCCTTTGATGAAGTTATGAAGTTTGTATTATGATCTACTTAAGAGTTGCCACTTGCCACCAAAGATAGATTCCAAAGGAAATGTCATGTTTTTCTGTTCTGCAGGTAATTTGTTACAAGCTGCATTTTGGTATGGGCTTGTTGTCCATTTAAGAATCTATCCTATAATCTATGCACTTCCTATCATCTTAGTTCTGGATCCTTTCCACTTCCGGTCTCATAAAAAGCCTGCTCTTACAGAATGGAGTTCTAGTAATGGAAGCTCAGCCCAAAATATAAGCAGAAAGAAATTTACTGGTGCATATCATTTATGGGTTGTGTTGACCAGCTTGTTTACACGAGAGAGACTTATGTTTGGGCTAATATCTGGATCTGTATTCTTCATTTGCACTGGAATTTTTTTCCATCTATATGGCTGGGAGTTCTTGCATGAGGCACTGCTGTACCATCTTACTCGTACGGACCCAAGGCACAATTTTTCGATCTACTTCTACCACATCTATCTACATTACGAGCATGAGTTCTCAGTTTTAGAAAAGCTCGTCTCTTTTCTGCCTCAGTTCATAGTACAGCTAGCCCTTGTTTTCCGCTTTGCACAGGATTTACCATTCTCTTTTTTTGTTCAGACGGTAGCATTTGTAGCATTCAATAAGGTATGTTATATTCCATATATTTATACCATGTTGTAATATTTGAATAGTTTTCTAGACTTTGAATTTAGCCAAATATAAAATAAAATAACGCTTTTCTACTTTTTATTGGGAAATTTGTTCCTGTCACACGTGGTTTTGTTTAAGGTTGAAAGATTCATTTCTTTGATAGGTCATTACAGCACAGTACTTTGTTTGGTTCTTCTGTCTGTTGCCTCTGATTTTGCCATGGACTAACATGAAGCTTAAATATGAAGGTCTGCCTTGCATTTTCCTATGGATGGGAGCTCAAATCCATTGGTTAATGTGGGGTTATCTTCTTGAATTCAAGGGCAAGAATGTCTTCCTACAGCTCTGGGCGGCAAGCTTAATATTCTTGGCTGCTAATACCTTTGTCCTTATAAGAATTATCCTCCGCCACAGCTTCTCTCCGTTGTTCAAGCAGTTGGGCCGTGCAAGTTCCAAGGGAACAACGAAACATGAGTGACAGAGTATGGGCTCCACTAACAGGTTTCACACTCTCCATCCTTGTCTGATTTGGGAACATGAATTCGACAGAATATGTGCCACTTGCTTCTTGTCTTTGCAAACTCGGTCATCTGAAGATTTATCAGGTGGACAGTATATTAGTCTATGAATCAATTACGATCAAATAGAGGTTCGTGCTCCTATCCGGGTAAGATACAATCTAGAGAACACCAAATGCCTTTGAAGTTTACATCCCTCAGTGTGACTTGCTTTGGAAATTAACGGATTGGATAACGCTTAGTGTATGGTCATAGTACATTCTGATTACATTATTTTGTGAGCTGAATTTTTTATTTTTTTGCGAGTTGGAAATAGTGCTACGGAGAGGTTTTTTCTTTTCTCTTCTGTCCTATGGACAATGAGCATTGTTGGAATCATGAAGGGATGCGGGATACGGGATACGGGATACGGCTGGCCACCTTGTTAAATGTTAAGGCACTATTGAGTATTTTCATTGTATGGTTTTGATAACCAACTACATTTTGAACACTTCAATTTGTTTTCATCATATATTTGTCGGTAATTGTAGCTTTCTGGTAAGGAGATGTGACATTGTCTGTCTAACATCAACCCTTGTTTATCCATGTTTTTCTGCGGATTTAAGCCAAACTTGGAATTTGGTAGATTTGGATTGACCTTGATTTAGTAAATGATCAATATTCCTATCTGTGAATGTTGTCTCAGTCTTTTACCAAAGCCAACCATTTACTTGCACAGAGTGGCCTAAGGCAATTTCTTGAATTTAACCTAACATTTTATTAGGTCATTGGTTGGACCTAATTTCGGACACATCCCTTTTCTTTCATGGAGGAGATACTGTTGCTTTCCGGGTCATTGGCTTTCGGGTGTTATTCTCTTGTTTGACTAGCTATGTACTCTCACCGTGCCACAATGTTAATCCCTCTTCAAGATTTTAACTTTTTAAGGAGACAAGCGTTAAGTGCATGTCTCCTTTCAAAATGAGCATTCATTTCCTCTATTTTTAACTGGCTTTTACTACTATTTTATGAAGAGTAGATTTTGAAAATACACATATTTGTAGTTGACTGGTCAAATATGATTAATACTTTGGAACGTATCAAAATAAAATATGGGACCAAGATTATGGAACGAAGGGAAGTACATGGTTTTCGGAGTGACTTGATTTTTAGGGATGGGATTTATTTAGGCTTTGGACTGCTCTAGATCCAAAATGGGATCATAGGAAAGCGTGCCGGAGGAAGGGTGGGGTGGACTATGGAGTGTTACTGCTAGTCCAGTCCGGTGGGGTGTTACTACCAGTCCAGCCCGGACTTGCTGTGATTGAAAGTATTATTTGCCCCCTAGATTTTTTCCTATATTACACTCATGACCTCATTTTGTCTCTTGTTAATTCATTTTTTCCAATTATTTGTACTCTTTTAGATTTTTTTAATAGAATATTAAATAAGAATTAATATTGCTTTGAAAATTTTCATTATAGCAATGCTATGGGTACACCACTCACGCACATCAAATGCACACGAAGCTCACTCTTAAACGGAAGAGTTTAACTCTTGCCCAGAAGAGTTTAATTCTTGTCCGGAGGAGTCAACTTGGTATGCATTTAGTATGCGTGAGTGGTATACCCATCGCATTTTCTATTTCATTATGGTGCGTCTTTCTTTCGAAGCATTTAACATCTATTTCATATTTTCCGATGCTAATTGTTCATTCGTTGTGTTTTTCTCTTATCTCCTTAAAAATGGATTGCTTGGTTAGAAATAGGTAAATTTAGTGGTTGGATGAAATTTGTGAGAGAATTATGGGAAAGGCAATTTCGACTTTAAATAATTACCGATCATTTTATTTTAGTCCGAAGCAATTCAAATAAGAGACGTATTAACAACCTCACTACTAAACACCCCTCATTATCAATCTAGACTTCAATCCTACATTCTATGAATTCTCCATAATTTTACAACCGGTGTCATCAAATGGGGTCTAAAGTTAATATATGAGCAATAAATGAGTCTGAGTGATGATTCCAATCATGAGTTCTGTAAAGCAATACTAAAATAAAGGAGGCGAGATGTCCCCTTTGTCAAGTTTCTTTAATAAATTTGTTGCTGATGAAAAACAATATAAAGAAGGCGGGCGGGGTCCATAGTGAGTTGGGTTATCAAGTTAGGGATCCCAAATTCCCAACCCGAATTTGCCCTATTTTCCAGTTAACGGGTGAAACCCGGCCCATTTCGTAGATTTTTTCTTGAGAGATTTACGGGCCGGTACAACACATTGGAGTAAATTTCCTCTGCGTCTTGGAGTAAATTTCCTCTGCGTCTAGCCCAGGTTCTAAATATTCCCATCAAGGTAAATACTCTAATTTGTACCAAAATTACCCCGCAACCCAAGGCAGAGAGAGAGAGAACGCTCGCAGCCTAATCCTCTCCATCTCCCACGACCAACTCCTATCCATCTCCAATCCGCCGCCCTCTGCCACTCCGACGTCCTTTCTGCCGTCCGATCTGTCGCCGACCACTTCACTGTCTTCGGCCGCCGCATTTGTGAGGAGGGTAAGAGGGAGAAGGCAAGCAATCAGAGGAATCATTGAGTATACTCATGCACTTGAGTTGTTGGGGTCCCAATTAACTGATCCTCAACCCATCAATTATAACTGAGGTGAAAATTAAACTTTTGATTTTTAGATTTTCGGGTAAAATTTGGATGTTACAAAGCAGCTGGATGCCTCGATCTAGTGTTGAATGCTAAATGCGAATTTTTTTCTTTTGACTGCGAATTTTTTTGGGTTGTAAAAGGGCAATTTATCTGAGTTGTTTGAGCTTCTTTGAAGCTGGAAGAAATCTTTATTGTAGTTATCTTGTATAGAAAAAAAATTCGCACCCAAAATTCGCAGGAAAAGTTCGCACAAAAAAATCACCAGTCGCCGAAAAATGGAGCTATGGCGGCTGCGATGCATCTTCCGGCGACAGATCTAACAATTCCAAATCGCCATTCTGGGTTGTATAAGACCAATTTATCTCAGTTGTTCCATCTTCTACGAAATTCGCATGGAAAATTCGCACCCGAATTTTTTTCTTCTGACTGCGAATTTTTTGGGGCTGTAAAAGGCCAATTTATTTGAGTTGTTTGAGCTTCTTTGAAGCTGGAAGAAATTTTTATTGTAGTTATCTAGTTTAGAAGAAAATTCGCAGGGAAAATTCGCAAAAAAAAATCACCAGTCGCCGGAAAACTGGAGCTATGGCGGTGGCTTTTCTGGCGATGGTCTAACAATTCCAAAATGCCATTTTTCAATTTCCAATTTCATCTCAGATAGCCTTTTTTTTTCCCCAGCCTTTGATTTACCTCTTGTCCATCATCTTCTTTGATTCACAGCTCTCTCCCGCCGCTTATGGTTTTATGGCGCCACTGTCGACATGAGCAGAGGTGCAACGTCGCCATCGATAACACAGAGAGAGAGAGAGAGAGAGAGAGAGAATTGGAGAAGGCGGTGGATATGGCCGGCGTTTGGGTCTTTGCCGATCTATTTGGATTACGAGAATTGTTCTAGGCTGTAAAAGAACATAATAGTAATCTAAACTAGCATTGGAGTTGGAGGTAATTAAAATATTGATCTTGACTTAGGGGGAATTAGAATCGGAAAAATTAGACCTACTAGTAAATATCTGTTCTTTCTTTTGTCGGGGCCCATTTCATAGATGCCGCATGCTATTCATACTGTAGCGGCCATTAATTCACGAGTGTTGCATTTCTGGACCCAATATCCACCAGGAAACACTCACAGAGAGAAAGGGGAGAGAGAGAGAGAGAGAGAGAGAGAGAGAGAAAATCTGTTCAACAGCAGTCTCCGCCACGCCCGACCACTGAAGAAAATTCTTTGACTACGACAATACATTCCTTTCTTTGAAGATCAAACGGGAAAACTATACATAGCCACCGGTACAGATTTCAGGTGCTTCTTTAGCTTCTTCTTCAGGTATGTCTTTTCGTAGTGTCTTTTACCTCTTTGTTCGTACCCATTTCCCCAATTTGATTTTGAACTTCTTAATTCTTCAACATTAAACGTTAATTGCTACTCCTTTGGGTTGCATGAGATTTCAAGTGGAGTGATTAAGTGTATGACTCTATTCAATTGATTTACTGATTTTAGCTAAATGGTATTGCTCATAAGGAGTTCTAGGGTTTCACTGTACAAGGTTTGACTATGCTAATTTTGGCGGTCTTATATCATTGATCGCTTTACCGTCTTTTTTTATGTAGAGTTTTCTTTAGAACAAAATGGGAGCTTGAACTTCCGATCTGGGTTGTTTGTGAATAGGTAAGAATTTAAAAGATTATTAGATGATCTCTTATACATTGCTCTCTCTCTATATTGATGGTGTGAAGGCAATGCGTACATAATAGACATTTTCAGTTTGCAGTTTGTTCAAAGGGTAAGTGTATGTTATTTACACTTTCAGTTTGCAATTTGTTCAAAGGGGGTAGGTGTATGTTGAAATGACAGACATACATTTCCTTCTTGGATTTTGCTATTTCACAATTTTCCGCCCTTTGCCGTCTTTGTAATCTGTTTATAGGTTTGGTTGGACTTAGATATGTTTTGCTTATTAGGTTTATTCTATATACTTGCTGAACCCGTTGAGTTGGTCCATTTAATATTGGTTCAGCTAAGGAGGACTAAAATTCACATATATTGAACCCTGGATTTCGGTGCACTTTTTTTTGCTCATCGACCGTAATAAGGAATCAATTTGGACTTTGCTTTGAAGTTTGAACACATTGCCTTTGTAATCTGCTTTTAGGTTTGGTCGGACTTAGATATGCTTTGCTTACATTCTTTTAGTTATTATGTTAGTTCAGATGTTTGCCGAACCAATTGAATTGGTCCATGTAATGTTCGGCCAAGGGCGACTAAAGTTTACAAAGATTGAACCGTGGAATTGGCTACACTTTTTTATGTTTGCCGACCAACATGAATCAATTTCCTTAATGGGTTCCTTATTGTTTGGGAGGAGTTGACTCGGGGTATTTTCAAGAACTTAAGCAGTGACCAGGATATGTTTCCTAGGTATATTTATTTACAAAGATATTGTAGATTGATAGTTGAAAACAGACTTGTTTACCAAACATTACGTTCACAACAGAACTTGTAGCGTTCCAACAGAAACTCAAGCTCACAAAAATTCTTCACCTAAGAGAAAAGACCCTTCATTTGAGTTCCCTTCCTTGCATCGAGCTGCCCATTGCGGTGAGATGATGACATTTAATCTTGCAAATACTTGAGAACCAAGTTTCGTATTGTTCAAATGACGGTGTATCTTCTCTAATTTAAATATATTATTGTTCCCTTGGACATGTTGATTTCCAGGAGCAGTAGAGGTTGAATTAACTAGTTACAATTTTTGTCGGAATTTGAATCACGAATAATTTTTCTCCACATTGAAGCTTTGTTGCTTTCAGTTTATGATGTTTGGGTGTGGTTTGGTGTGTGATGCATTTGTCTACAGGGTAAGTGACTCATTCCAACATTGGAAGAAAATCAAGATTTGATTACTTCCGGACTAACAATCATGGTGAAGCAGTCTCCTAGTAGAAATTACAGGTCCAAAGGAGTTAGGGTTAAGCATGTTCTTCAAATTTGTGTGCTGCTTGCTATTTGCTTTTGGTTAATCTACCAAGTAAAGCATTCGCATGATAACAAGGCATACGATGAAGATGATGCAAAGATGTCACTTAAAACACAAGTTTCAGATGAAGTTTTCAGATTTGGAAGAAAAGATCTTCAACCTCGATTGGATGAAACAACTTTGAAAAATGATAAGCTTGATGAAGAAGTAGAAGAAGAAGAAACCAGAGGAGAAGAAGAAGGGAACAAGAATGAAGAGGAAGAGCAAGAAGAAGATAATAAGAATGAAGAGAAAGAAGATGAGGCGAAAGGTGGTGATGAGGAAATAGATGAAGGTGATCAAGAGAAATCTGAGATGGAGGTTGAGCGTGAGGACTTTTTCATAGATGAACAGAAGGAGAGAGAGGAAGGTGATGAGAAGGAGGCTGAACAAAAGGATTTAGAAGACGTTGAGGGGGGTCGAAATAGGAATATGAGTTCTTTGGAGGAGCATGAAGGTGATGGAGGTAGCAGTAGGAATACTCATGAGGCCCGAGAAGAAAATTACAGGGCTGATGATGCTTCAAGTGCAGTGACACATGAGACTCAGACTGAAACAGGTATGGACAACTCAAATGAGAATACGGAGAGGAAAGTTGTAGAAGAGGAAAGTGATAAATCTAATTTTATTATTGGCGTTCAGTCTGAGAAAGGCGAAGAGGGTGAAAATGGTACTTCAACGCACGTGACTGCGAAAGAAGATAGGGGGTCTGAGACCGGTTTGGACAAATCAGAGGGAACCTCACTTTCGAATTCTACAGTTACAGCAGAGTCCAACAATTTACCAGAACTAAGCAATAACTCAACAGAAGGGAGTTTGAAAAGTAATAACTTGTTGCTGCAGAACGGAACAGAGATCAAACCTGATGCAACTGAAGCTCAAAATGCTACCATAGCTCTGGGAAAAGAAAATGATTCCAACGCAGCTTCCAATAACGACCAATCAAACCCAAATTTGGTTATTCCCAGTAACACTGGAAATGCTGATGCAGCGGTCACTGGAGAATTCTCAAATTCATCTACTAATACTACAGAGATTGCTTCGCCAGAAAAAGTCGCAACATCTAATTCGTCAGTTCAAGGAGAGGCACATTCTGTGTCATTGACAACTGAGGAAAATGCTGATGCAACGCGGAATGAGAAGTCAGTAACCAGCAATGGAACAAATAAAAACTCGGACTCATCCGAAGCTGGGAATGCAAATGTAGTTCAACATGATCCAATTGATTCTACTGATTCTTCTGTCCCCTTAGAAGAGAAGGATGTTCGATCAGATGGAATTTTGCCTGAAATTAGAACTGAAGGAACCAACAATGGAGATGCTACAGCTCAGTGATATGTTTGATAAAAGCTTGAATTCACATGGTTATTAGTTTTCTCGACTTTCGGTATTGTAGTTGTGTATTTTGCTTTTGCTTAACTAGGGCGGTCTGCTTAGTTCTGCTGTGAATTACTCCTTTCGCTAATGTCTAACTGATATGGGCTCTACTTTCCATGTTAAAGTGTAGGCAAATTGAAAATATTTTTAAGCTTTCAATCTGTATTATCTATCGAAAGTAATTCTTTATGCCAAGTTGGTTTTATTTTGTTGCCTTATATCTTCTTGTTGCTATAGTTATAACTTCTGTTTTTCTCGGTGAAAGTCAATGTTATTATAGTAGTTGTTAGTGAGGTCTGAACCTCACTCAAATACGTATATGGTGCCTACCATTGGGTTGTATTTCTAAAGACATAAATGTTTTATTACATATCTTTTGTTAATGCTTTTACAATTTTCAGTTGTACATTTTATTCAATAATGAACTCAGTTTGTCTTTGGCCCAATTAAAAATGGGAAAACGGGAACCCTGGTGTGCATGGCATCTGAGCCTTCAGATGAGTCTTCAATGGTCTTGATTTCATCTCGACACTTTGTAGATCCGAATTTTTTTTTTTTTGGGATAAAGGCAGATCCGAGTTGTCCATTGCCAAGATAAAATTTTTGCCGTTGATTGCCGAGATCAACAGGATCAATCGCTCGGATGCGCACACCAGAACTACACATTAGCAAGAGTTGTCCAACACTTATTATAACCCAGAAATTAAAATTAATTGCCTTATTTGATCCAATATAATATACTTTGGTGCTGTCAATTTATTAAAAGGTGCAATGGCTCTCCAAGTATTTTACCAAACTTTATTTTATTTTAAAAACCTTGGCCTAATAAATGATTCATGACAGTCAGTTCCATTATTATTTAAATAATGTCCCAACTAGCAGTTCAACAACATAGGATCCCAACAATGCACGAAACGTAAGAAAAATTACATAATTATTAAATGAGTAAATGAATAATGGAAACCTTGACCAACATAGGATCCCAACAACTGGAAATGCATCAGAGAAATCACAATTATTGTCAATGAATTATACAAGTAAAACGTTTGAGGAATATACACAAATCCCCAATTTTGCTAACTAAATCTTCCCCCTAGCCCATGAGTTGATTGGCGAAATTACTATTATTTCACAGCGAACTAGATACCTCAAAATATACATTAAGAAAGAACGTCGCTTTTGCCTGAATCATGAAAAATGGAGGATGGATTACATAATAATATCATCTATATCACCTCAACACAAATGCAAGACTTCAATAGTAAACACATCTAACCTGACAATCAAAGGGCCCACAACTAAGGGTTATCGCCATGATTTAGAAAATTATCAAAAATTATTATATTTCCATCAATAAAAAAAAATAAAATAAAAAAGAAGCACAATCTTCTTCCACCCCTTAGCCACACACAATCCAAATATCGTGTAAAAAAAAAATATTGAAATCTTATAATCTGGCAAGCACATCCATGTGAAGTTAATGTTCATTATTTATTGAACAAAGAAATTAGATGAAATTAATCATCAGAATTTGTACTCATGATGGACTAAACATAACTGAAAAGGATAAATAAAGAAACAATTAAGGCTAGTGAGTTACTAGCTTTGATACCGCCACTAAATTGGCCAAGAAAACTCAGAAAAATCCATGGCCATAACCAAAATTATGGACATGAGGATTTGTTGAAGAATCATGGATCTGATAGGGCTTACTCTCAACCGAATCAACCATTCCGCTACCGTTCGGTACGAAAAATGGCGAAGGATTTACATTACCCTCCACAAAGAGCTTATTCGTCTGATTCTTTGTGTTTTTCTTGAGCTCCTCCATTGAATCCCTAAGTTGTTCAAGCTCACTCAACCCTAGCTCATCTATAGGTTTTTCCCACCAATACTTCCTTTCGCTAGCTATTTTTCTCATGTTATCTAGGGTTTCACCCCTTTTCTTCTCCGCTTCCAATTCGTTCTGAACTTGAGTGAATTGTGAATTGAGATCGCGCAGAGTGGCGTTGCGGTGTGCCTCAATGAGGTGGTGGGTGGCGGAGTTTGGTGGAGGGTTTCGACTTAGGAATTGAGCAACAATTGAGTCCACGTTAGGGTGACCGAAGGAAAACACTTTCCCGGCCGGAGAGAAAACTATTATCGCGATTTCAACTCCACATAGCGTGCAGAGCTCGCTCGCCTTCTTGAAGAGGCCAGTGCGCCGCTTTGAGAAGGTGACTTGCAAATGGTTTTTTACCTCTATTTTCGCGATTTTGATCTTTTGGCGACCCATGCTTGGCTTCTTTGCCATGGCTAAAAGACTATTGAGCAAGAAAAGTTTATCTTCTTTTTTTTCAGGTGATCTTGTGGGGATGATTAGAGGGTAAGCATTAGCCATTTATAGGGACTTTGGCATTTACTCTTAAAGCTAGCCAAAATAATTGTCTATTGAGGTTTGATTGCAAGTTTCATTTTGGATATAATAAATGTAGTGATTTGGGAGTTAGAAAATATTCTACTCTTAATGCGTGGATTGTGAAAATTAATTTTCTATTAGCTTGCATTATAAGAAGCTAGTTGACTTTGCATGTCAAAGTCAAATTGTTCAATCATAGGTTAAGATACCATGTAAAAGAAGAAAACCCAGATGGGATAAAGGTTAACTGATTAGGCTGAGTATCTATCTTCAGTAATTGTAACGTAAAATCTCATTTAATTTCCTGCTATTTTCTTGAGTGAGTATGAATTAAATCAAGCCCACCTGTTTTAAATCTATTTTCCGTGTATATACGAACATGGGATTTGTAACGATCCGGTCCCATATAGTACAATATTTCTCATCCGTTTTAGTTTGAACGCTTACGTAGTCTCAATTTGTCAAATGCGTTAGGACAAATCCAATTCAAAAGCAGATAATAACATACTATACAGGCAGAATTACTTATTAAAAGGGAAAGCTAGAGATTGAGAATGGATTACTATCCGTGTCACTGCAAATGGAAGCTAATTGAACAGAAACGCGTTGCGGTTACCTCAAAAAATTACTAAGGAAGTGCACGTAATCAAGGTATAAATGCAATGCATTTGGCTAAGAAAAGTAAATTCTCTAAAAAGGCTCATAGTTCATGTAATCAAACTTTATACTTAATTTACTGATTTTTTTGGGAAAAATCATTATTTTGTGAATGAAAGGTTTAATAATATCATTCTAGTGCTTGTAACGCCTATGGCTCTATGTAATGGAGTCATTGATAACAAAATTGTAGCGGTTCATCCTTTTTAGAAGCTTCAATCTACAACGTTTTCTGTATAAAATGTAAATATATATGACAACCAATTCTCCGTGCCAGGCCAGCTAGCGTTCGCTTCTACTAATCTTAGAAGGCATGCCAATTCTACCGTCTACAAGCGGGAACCCCATTTAAAATTGAAGTAAAACTTTGTACAACTAGCCCAAAAGAGTTGATAGCACCTGAGAGGTTTTCGAACATCAAACCTTCGAAGGAAGTAAATCCGTAAGTCTCAAGTCATGATCACTAGGCCAACCCCTGACATTAAGTTTTCTATATATTTGAGCAATTATCTTCAAGAACATCACATGTAAGCGACCATATGCTCATCGGATCCGGTTAGTTTTTATCCCCAACAAGATAGACAAATACCGATTAGTTATTTATTGGTATCTAAATAACTTAAACTTTTTACCCAAATGATGAGCAAATAGTTGTTTAATTAGAAAATAAACAGTTTGCACCACAAAAATGTAATAAAGAAATGCTAAATACAAAAGTTCAAGCATTCTCCATTGTAATAAAGAAATGCTAAATACAAAAATTCAAACATTCTCCATTAGCCACAACATATTCAAAAAGCTTCTAACATAAGCACAAAAGTCTAAATATTTGTACCCAATTTCTTTTATAATTGACCTCGACGAGTTTTTATTTTTTAAAGTTCTAGATGATTGTTTCATTACTGATCTCATAAAAACCATATTGCTCTGTGTATATCATCAAGTCATTGTTCAACCATTAATCATTCATTTGGCTTCAAAATTGATTGTTTAATTTTTACTTCAAAAGGCTACTAGAATATATAAATTGGATGGATTCAAATGTTCCACACAAAATAACAATCCGCTATTTGTCTCAGTAAAACAACATTTAATTACTGAAGGACCCATTGACTCGAATGGAAACCCCAATAACCCATTACCCGAAATTTACAATTACTGAAACATTTTTTGAGTGAATTATATATTCTAACAGCTCACCAACACAGCTAAAGAAATGCTATATACTCGGTGTCATTATTTATAACATGTCCCAAAACAGCTCACCAACACAGGATCCCAACAATGTACAGCACATAAGAAAAATCACTAAATTATTTATCGAGTTCATGAGGATGCTACGGGTAGCGAAGGAGAAATTGTATTAATAGGCTTGCGCGGCTCACTTTTGGGTCCCGCACAAATGATCTGAATCGTTCAATAATTTTTCGAGTGTTCCTGCAAAAAAACAGCTCAATTGGATATGCGCAAGTACTTCATCCAAACTTCAAGTTTTTGATTCAGAATTCAGGATCCTAAGTTCTGAATGAAAAACTGGAAATTTGGATGAAGCACTTGCGCATATCCAATTGAGCTAATTTTTTGCAGGAACACTCAAAAAATTATTTTAAAATTATTGAACGATTTGGATCATTCGTGCGGGACCCAAAAGTGGGCTCCCCAAGCCGATTAGTACAATTTCTGTACACCTCCCTTCGGTACCTCTATGTTTATCGGTTCATGAGTACGTGGACGAATAAAATATTTCATAGAAGTATATTTATTAGTATTTGAGATATATCTTAGCGAACAGGTCACCAACTTAACTTAGGATTCTCAATAATACACAGTACAACACAAAAGGGAGATCACCTACTATGAATATACAAATGAGTTGATGAATACAAAAATCCATAAATAAAAATTACAACAAAAAAATGTGTGTCAAATTCACTGTACACAGCAAACCAATGAAAAAAAAAAAAAAAAAAAAAAACAGCTAAAAATCGCTGTTTGGTTAATCATGAAAGAATCCAAAAAAAATTCAACCACCAAAATGAGATGGCAGTTAACTCAACTGTGACCAAAACGACAAGGGATTCCTCATCAAACGACAAACTCCCCACTCTGCTGCCGTCTCAACTCCCTCAAACCCTTTCGCAGATTCTGATTAAACGGCCGGCAAGCCTCCACGCTCAGGTCCATCGCTGCGGCGACCGCCACGAAGGCCGCAGCGTCCTCCGTGCACGCAACGTGTTGCACCCCTACCTCCACCTCCGACGGCCTCCCGCCGCCTTCCACCGTTGACGACATCACGAATCCCCGGTATAACAACTCGGCCCACGACCCGGATCCGGAACCTGAACCGGAACCCGATCCCGATTCATCGCCCGACCCGAGATCGAAACTGCTGCTCCGGCTGGACGCCGGCGATTGGCCGGCGCCGATGTCGATGGTGAATTTGCCGCCGGTTTTGGCGGTGAGAGTGGAGTTAACGACTGTGACGACGGCGTCTCCGCCGCCTGTGGGGGCCACATCAGGGAGCAGGTCGAAGCGGTAACCAAGGTGGTTACCGCGTTCACGCCACGCCTCGAGGCGGCCCCAAGGCTTCCACGTGTTGTCACCGGGTCGGAGGATGAGCCATGCGCCCGGGTTGGATCGGCTGACCCGGTCTGTACCCGGTGAAGGGACGAATGGGGTTACCATTGAGGCTGCGGCTACGGGCGACCCGGATAGGTCATGGATTGTAATGGACCATCCCTTTCTTTCTTTAACGGGCTGGTCTTTGTTGCCGGTTTTGAGTGAATTTAGCCATTTCAATGAGGTGCTTGGCTCTAATAGTGATGACCTGTTTACAAGGAAAGAAATCAACAATGCAAAACGTTAGATCAAAATTCACGAACAACTGAAATCCAACATTGACACAAAATTAAGAACTTTCTACTTTACAATTTTCACAAACAAATTTTTGGGTAATCTATGAAATTTTTTCAGTTTTTATAATGATTTTTTACTTTATCAAACCATCTCCTTTACTTTCGAAAATTCTTAACAATGTATGGAAATATGAACAATTGCATCTTCATTTTTCTACATTCTTTTGGAATTGTATCCTCTCCGGTCTTGAATTTGTATCAGAGGAGACAGTTGCAATCTGGTCAGTCAATTGGTGCAATTAATAATTCGGATTTCCTGAGAAACTCTTTGCTGA
Source organism: Vaccinium myrtillus (assembly GCA_016920895.1). Classification (NCBI taxonomy): domain Eukaryota; kingdom Viridiplantae; phylum Streptophyta; class Magnoliopsida; order Ericales; family Ericaceae; genus Vaccinium; species Vaccinium myrtillus. The sequence goes on from JADGMU010000949.1 coordinate 127,416, forward strand.
AAGAGTTAACTCTCACCGGAAAGAATTTTTCAATGTATCCCAAACTATTCTCTTTCCCGGAACAATTAACTCTCACCGGAAAGAATTGGTCAATGTATCCAAACTATTCAAACTATTGGTCCGATTTGGACTATTTCCTCCCTTCAAAAGGTTTTACTACTTTTTTTGAATGGCAAAAAAGTAGTACCAGAGAGGATCCGATTCCTACTTTTTTCGTCCATACAAACCCATGTAAATCTTATGGATTAGACAGTAAAAACAATATTAAGTAAACAAAAATAAAATAAAGAAACAAAAATATTTTTTCAATGCAATCCCAGGAATTAGTCACAGAAATCTAACCTGGATCTAAGAACGTGGTCACCGGAGTTTCTGATGCTGAACTTGCAAGTAAAGACAGGCTGTCTCACATTCCCATTAACCTGAAACACTTGAGGACTACATTCGGGTTCCGCACCGAACCGAAACACAAATCTCGGGTCGGGTTCCACCTTCACACTCAAATGCAACTGCATAGCCGCCTCCCTATCCCTCTTCCCCCCTCCATTAACCACAACCCACCCATTTTGCACCACAACATTTCTATTAGCACCATCCAAACGCACCGCAACCGTACCCAAAAGCTTACCCGAGCTAAACCCGCAACTGTTCCCCCTCCGACCCGTATAAATCTCGATTTTCAAGAGCCCGTTCGATTTGTGGACCAGTTTGTCGAATTGGGTTTTGGATAGGGTGAAGCAGGTGGGCTGTGAAGATGGGATTGAGGTGATTTGCGAAGGGGAGTTTTTGAGCTTGATTTTGCAGAAGCAAGGGGAAGAAGACGGGTGAATAGTGGAGAAAGCGGGTTTGGGTGAAACCGGGTATTTTAGTGCTAATGATCCGATTTGGATTCGGATGAAGGGGCAGGGGTCCATGGGAACTGAAGGGTTCCTATTGTGGTTGAGGATTTGAGTTTATCTCTCTCTGTGGAGGACAGGAGAAGTTGTTTTGGAGGGGAGAGAGAGAGAGAGAGAGAGAGAGAGAGAGAGAGAGAGAGAGAGAGAGGAGGAGGAGGAGATGTGATTGTGAGGGCGAGTGGGGGAGAGAGAGAGAGTGATATATAGGGAGAGAACGTGTGTTGACAGAGAGAGAAGAAGACAGGCTGGAGATGGATGGGGCCTGGGGGGGATAAAACATGGAGAATTTGGTATGTCAGTCACTTTCAGGTCCTAAAATGGAAGATGAGTACTTGACAGACTAGAGAATCGTCGAAGTGTGCGTGAGTTGGCCAAGATATCCGTGACCAACAAATCAAAATGAAAAATGGAAAATGAGTAGTATGTTATTGCTCGAAGATTAGAAGGATTTGGGCACCAAGAAAGAATCACATCTCAATCGGCCATCTCGATAATATTAATAGTTTAACAAAGGGAAGAATTTTTTTACAGATAAGATTGTTTGAAGGTTTGTATAATTTGAATCTGTTGGAACAATTACAATGTGCTTGCAAACGATTTTGTCTCTGTGTACTGCCCTTGAACTAACTGCTTTCAAAGTATGTACTCAAAATTGTTTTATTACGTTCTATCAAATAAATCATTCTCTCATAGTACAATAATTTAATTTCACTCCGTAAGTCAATTTTACTCACTTATTGTCAATAAGACCCCATTATGTTGAGGGACGTTTTTTTTTATTGGTTTATTGCCTTTTTGAGCTGGGTCATTCTCTCACAATACTTCAATTAAAAAAGTCACAAACAGTTAAAAAGCTAAAAAGCCCCTTAATGAAGTGGTTTTTAAAAATGACAATGAGATTCCACTAATATTAATTGGTTCAATGAGTTCTCGAAACACATTTATCTTGGGATCGGTAAATTAGTTTAGAAAATATTCCAACACTAGATAAAAATCCATTTTCCTAGGGACAAATGTGTTTGAGAATAAAATAATTAATGTTCGATTAACAGGAATTTAGCATGGTGCATATTCTCGTCGAGGTCGAAAATAGTTACGATTTCGATCATAAAACGGATATCAAAACAACTCGGCCAGGACCGTCCAGTATTGAAGAGGAGCCTAATCTTTGTTTTACTAGTACTCCCTCCGTTCCAAATTGCTGACCACTTTTGAGCATTCCAACCTTTTAAGTATACATGGAATAACTGTATTCAATAAATATATTTACATTAAACAGATTCATTAATTTTCAACAATACCCTTATAATTCAACTTTTGAGTGAAATGGGTTGTTGTTGCTAAATGAATTATTTTGAATGATTGAATAAATTTTGCTTTAATTGTTAAAAAGAACAAATAATTTAGAACACCTCAAAATTATAAAAGGGACACGTTATTTGAAAGGGAGGGAGTGGAAGGATTTTCCAAATTTACCAAACCACATTGACTGTCCCATAATAAAGAAAGGAAATATGAGTACAACTACATAAAAATGGGGTTGACCCCATTGAAGGCAAGTAGTGGGGCCAGTGGGGGAAAGTAGAGCTGTGCGCACGTACGCAAACGTGACAGCAAACAAATTGGCCCCTCTGTGACTTACCTCTCGCTCTATACTCTATACTTTTCTTCAACTATTGTCCTTTTCTCTCTCTCTAACTCTCTCTCTCTCTCTCTAAATTAACGGAATGTTTTTGGTTGAGTGGAGTGGACTTTGGATCCTTCCCATAGGATACAGCCGTTAAACAGCTGTGCTGTATATCTGGGGCCTTGAACACAATGCTAAATTGCCAGTTGGACGGAATTTGGACTCTAGTTTACCAAATTTTTGTATGGATAAATTGCACTTCTCCACCCTTCAAGAACCCTTCAAGTATTCAACTAAACTTTCCTTTTAGCCCTTAAAATTTAATATTTGCTATTTTACCCATCCGTTCATTTCTTGTTGGATTTTAATTGATAGGGTATGTTATGTTATGGTATGATAACATTTTTCACATTTTTCACGTTACTAAACATGAGTAAATATTGTTTAGGCGTCGTTCCACTAAGAAATATTTTAGGCATGATAACATTTTTCACGTTTTCCATGAAAGGTCATTCTCCTAGTATACATCAACTAAAAAGCCTACATTAGATTGCCAAGGCTTAGCGGAACGACTTATGAGATTAAAAGTCGAGTTTTGTTTTGTGTATATTATGCAATCAGTTCTTCATCAACGAGGTTGAAGTGACTACATAGAATCTAGGCATTATTAATTAAGTATTGTAATAAATTGACTACTCAAGCTATTAAGATAGAAAATGCCATACGTTCTAAGACTTGAGCCTCAACAAACACTCATAAAGATGATACTATAGGTGAGTCGCATGACTATTTTCATTACATAAGTTGAATTACTGTTTTGACCACATGACCAAAAACGAGTAGTAATTGCCCAGTAAAGTAAAATTCTAATGTTGCAAGGCGAAAGTAAAATTTGAATAATGCCCCCAGAAGTTATTTGTCGAAAGGAGAAGATTTTTAAAGTTTGAGGATGAAAGTGAAAATTGATCAGCATGCTGGAATATCAAAGTAATTTCCTCTTTTGGACTTGTATGCTTACCAAAAAGAAAAGAAAAAAAGTGTGGATCCCACTGCCACCACCATCACCTAATTTTGTTTTAACAACTTTTAATCACAAAAAGGTCGACATATATTGTAAGAAGAAGAATATTGAAGCTTCTAGAAAGAACTTTGGCCACCATCATCTACTTCAAGTGTATATCTAAGAATAATATCTTAGTTAATTTTGCTGATTAGGGGGTGTTCCACTAAGGTGGTTTTTTTAAAAAAAAAAGTTTTTCACGGTTTTTTATGTGATGTATTGTGAGAGAATGATCTGTCTCGGTTTTTGGAAAAAACAGTTTTTTGTTAGTGGAACACCCAATAAATGGAAGGAAGAAGAAGAAGAAAAAAAAAAAAAAAAAAACCCTTGTCTAGAACCAAAAGAAAGAAAGAAAAAGAAACAATAAACAGTTGTTGAGCAATATTCAACTTTCTTCTTTTTCTAAGGAGTAATAATTAGTATATTACTTTTCCTTCTTCTAAATTTCTGTTAAGGTTGATGATTGTGGGTGGGACTAAACCAAAATTGTGTTTCTGAAGCTCTAACCTACCCATGTAAATGAAAAAAGCTCAAAATAGAAATTTTGAAGGTCAGAGGACAAATAAGGTAAGAATAATCAAATCCAACAAGAAGGTTTAGCGGCTAGTGATCATACAGTAGTATTTTATTTTGGCAGGTCTTGAATTCGGAATCGGAGGGCTGGGCTGTAGTGAGTAAGCTCACTATACTTTTATAGTGAAAAATCACGGCAATCTATTCGGTAATCAAATTATCTTACATAAAAAATAAGTGTCATACGTGTAGGATTATTGCATTTAATCGAGACTGTTAATTGCCGAACAAACGGCCGTGATTGCTCACTATAGGAGTGTAGTGCCAGCGCTACAGCCCCGAATCCGAATTCGGAATAATGAGACAGTAACAATATGCCTAGTTGTACTCTCGCAAATTAATCATGTTCACCCATGTACCAAATAATATTCAACGACAAGATCATGTTAGGTTCGTTAAAAATGAGAATCACTCAACACGAAAATCACTTCGTTCGTTTTGGTTTTCAAGAACCGTTTTTCTCAATTATTATTCAATTATTACCCCTATTTTTAAATATTATTTTTATTTTTCTCTCTATCTCTCTCCAATCATTAATACCTATTTTTTTTAATTATTATCTCTATTTCTCCCTCTAATCATTACAAAAACCAAAACTCAAAACTCAAACCAAACACAAGAAAGTCCGTCCATTCGGCAAACTGGAAAACAATTCCTCAGTAAACCACCAATTTAGGAAAACGATTATGGCCATAAAGTAGAAAATTATCACAAATTGTCATGTTGCCATTTAATCCAAACGAAAATTCGAGAAATTCAATTTTCTTCCACCCTAGCCGAACATAATCTAAATTTCGTGCAAAACCAAAACGATATCTAGCTGGAAATTAACACATCCGTATCCGTGTACAAGTTCATTATTAATTAAAACAAGAAATTGGTAGATGATATTAATCACCAGAATCAGTACACATGATTGACTAAACATAACCGAAAAGGATTAATAAAGTAACAATTAAGGCTAGTGAGTTACTAGGCTTTTTTTATTTATTTATTATTATTATAACCAAGTGTCCGGATAGCTTTTACGCATCTCAACTAATCTTGGGAGACCAATCTCACCGTCCACTATCGGGAACCCCATTTAAGAGCAAATGAGTTAATAGTAACACTTATGACGTTTCGAACCTGAAACCTTAGGAGGGAGCAAACCCTTAAGTTCTAAATCTTGACAACTAGGCCAACCCATTGGGGTAACGACAAAAATAAAAAAAAAACAGTTTTTTCAAATTAGCCAAAAGAGTAATAACACCACTGAATTGGACAAACAAACTCAGAAAAATCCGTGGCCGTATGCAAAAATTATGGACATGAGGATTTGCTGAAGAATCATTGATCTGATAGGGTTTAGTCTCAACCGCGTCAACCATTCCCATACCATCTTCCACTAAGAAAAACTGAGAAGGGTTTATGTTTTTCTTGAGCTCCTCCATTGAATCCCCAAGTTGTTCAAGCTCAATTAGCTCTAATTCATCTATAGGTTTCTCCCATCAATTCTTCCTTTGGCGGATTAATTTTCTCATGTCAGCCACACCAGTCCACTATGAAATCGAAAATAAGAGTTCAAGTCTTCTCGCAATCTCTCTGAGATTTGCGTTTTCTCTCGCCTCTCTCAGTTTTTCTCTGAAAACTGATAACCCTAAAATTTAACAAATTGCTAAATAAATAGGCCGGGCCATATGGCCAAAATTACACCTCGAGGTCCAAAAATATCGTTTTCGCTATGGCCGAAATTGTCCCGTGGGGGTGCTGCCCCCTACACCTCCGGAATAGACCACTACTAAAGGTTGTCTGCACCCAACAATAAGTCCAGCTAATCCAAAACCGAAACTCTGAAAAGGCTCATAATTCAGGTAAACCAATTTACGTTCTTCTGTTTTGGGGGAAATCATTAGTTTGTGAATGAAAGGCTTTAGCCAAGTGGTTGTAACGCCCAAGGATGAATCATTGTAATTCTGGTAAGCAACTTTATGTACATATGGTGTTTTGGAAAATCATGAATTAGTTTGTGAATGAATGTAATAATGGAGCCATATATTGACAACAATATCGTAACACCTTGGACCAATTAATTAATCTTTTCTAGAAACTTCAATTACTAATTAATCTTTTCTATAATGGAGCCATATATTAATTAATCTTTTCTAGAAACTTCAATTACTAAGGAAGCTCTTGTTTCTTGTTTCAAGCTCAGTATCAAGGGGATCCAGATAATATTGCTTTACGGGTTAGGGAGCAGGAGGTGTATCTAAAATTTGTGGAAATGAGTGGTGCTGAGGAGGCTTTCAAAAAGCAAAAATCAAGGGTGCAATGGTTGGCCTTAGGGGATCAAAACACTCAATTCTTTCATCACAAACTCAAATCTCATTGTGCGAGGAATAAGATTCTTAGTCTTAATACTTCTACAAGGGTTAGACTGACTGATACTACAGAGATTAAGAAAGAAATTCTGGGATATTATGAAGGTCTTTTGGGGTCCTCTTTTGATCAGAAGATGGATGCTTACCCTGCTTTACGTCTAGCTTTAACAAGGAAGGTTGGTTCCGAGTTTAAAGATGGGTTGGTTAAGGCTGTCTCCAGGGAGGAAGTTAAGACCGCTATGTGGTCTATTAAGGGGGATAAAGCTCCTGGGCCTGATGGCTTCACCTCTGCTTTTTTTCAACACTATTGGGATGTAGTGGGAAGCGATGTTACAGAGGCTATTTTGCTGTTTTTAAGGTCTGGGATTCTGCCTAAATCTTGGAACTCAACTGTGTTATCTCTTATTCCAAAGTCCCAAGCTCCTTCTACCATTAAAGATTTTAGACCTATTGCTTGTTGCAATGTGGTGTATAAATGTATTGCAAAAATCCTTGCCAGCAGGGTTCAGGCTATCCTTCCCTGGCCTTATTAGTCCTTGCCAATCAGCTTTTATCAAAGGCAGGTCCATTGTAGATAATATTTTGTTGATGCAAGAAGTTGTCAAAAACTACCATAAGAATGAAGGCTCTCCTCGGTGTGCAATTAAGATGGATATTATGAAGGCGTACGATTCTGTTGACTGGGCTTTCCTCTTTGATGTTATGTCTCTTATGGAGTTCCCTGATCAATACATTCAATGGGTTAAGGTTTGTGTTTCAACTCCTATGTTCTCAGTCACTATTAATGGGCAATTTGAGGGGTACTTTCCGGGGAGAAAGGGGCTAAGACAAGGGGATCCACTATCCCCTTATCTTTTCTTGCTGGTGATGGAAGGGTTTTCTGCTCTATTTCAGTATAAGATGGTTCAGACGGGCTTTGTTTTCCATCCTAAATGTCAGCCTTTGCAGTTGTCTCATTTAATCTTTGCGGATGATTTGTTTGTGTTGAGTGGTGCTGATCCTCAATCCTTCAAAACCATTCAGGATACATTACAAGACTTCTATTTCTTTTCTGGTTTGAAGCCTAACATGCAGAAAAGTTCTATATTCTTTGCTGGGGTTAGCCGTCACGATAAGCTGCAGTTGTGTAACATCCTTCCAATTCCTGAAGGGTTCCTTCCTATCAAGTACTTAGGGGTTCCTCTGATTTCTACCAGACTTAGGAGTGCAGATTGCAGCCAGCTTATGGATCGAATTTTATGTAGAATTCAGTCTTGGACCAATAAAAAGCTGTCTTATGGAGGGCGTACTCAGTTAGTCATTTCTGTTCTTTTTAGTATTCAAGTTTATTGGTCTTCTATTTTTATCCTCCCTCAAAAGGTTCTCAAGGATATTGATAAAATGCTTAGGGCATTTTTATGGGCAGGTCCTGATCTCAAACCTTGTGGTGCTAAGGTTGCTTGGTCTACTATTTGTACCCCTAAGGAGGAAGGATGTTTGGGGTTCAGGCATCTTTCCACTTGGAACAAGGCAGCCATGTCAAGACATATTTGGGCTATTAACATGAAGGCAGATACTCTCTGGGTTAAATGGGTGCATGTCAATATTCTTAAAGGTAACTGCTTGTGTATTGTTAATATTCCCACTAAAGCTTCTTGGACTATTAGAACCTTGTTCAAGCTTCGAGATATTGTTCAACCTTGGATTACTTATAGAATTGGTAATGGGGATTCTACCTTCTTATGGCTGGATAATTGGCATCCTCTTGGGCCATTGTTTAAGCGGTTTGGAATCTTTATAGGAATGGTCTGTTTTCCTCCAAGTCTGCTTGGCATGCCTTAAGGCCAGTTCGCCCTATCATTCCTTGGTGGAAAATTGTTTGGTTCTCGCACCATGTTCCTAGATGGGCTTTCATTGAGTGGCTCATTTTTTGGGGGAGATTGTCCACGAGAGATAGATTGGCTAGTTGGGGGGTTCCAGTGGATATGTCTTGTTGCCTTTGCAATGGTTCTGTGGAGACTCATGACCATTTATTTTTTGCTTGCCCTTTTTCTCACCAAGTTTGGGATCATTTTCTGGGGTTGAATAATGTTCCCAGATGTGTTCTTAGTCTTGCTGACGAAAGATCTTGGGCCTGCTCGTATAAGGCCTGGCAAGTCCTTCGAGCATTTGGTGTATAGACTCTCTCTTGCTGTCTCTTTGTATTGGCTTTGGAGGGAACGAAACTTTCGCATTTTCCAGCATAGAAGCAAGGATATCACAGGGTTGATTTCCCAGATTGAAGGGGATGTTAGGGCCTGCATGGCTTCCTAGAGGGGCATTCAAAAGACTGATTGTAACCGGTTGCTTGCCATTAGATGGAGAGTGTCTCCCAGAATTTTTGTTACTTAGGCTGGTAGTTTTCATCCTTTCTCTAGCTTTGTATAGCTTTGTGCAGATAGGTTGTGCTCCTTCTTTGTTTTGGCTTAGGCCTCTTATTTTCTTTGTTTGAGCTTTATAAAATTTACAGATTACCGGAAAAAAACATCGTGCGCCGCCTTGTGCTACCCAATAATAACTAGCCATATGGTCACCGGATCCCATTAATTTTCATTCCCAACAAAATAGACACATCTCTCATAGACGTAGACATATTCGTTCTCACCCCAAAATAAAAAAAACTACTCGTTTCCTCGGAAAAAAAAAAGAGACTCATAATGCCCTAATTACCACTGAACAACAAGACCGAGGCGTTCAAATTCAACAATGAAGATCCAAATCCAGATCACCTGTATCGTGGAACCATATGGGAAGCAAAAGCTCTACTTGCTCGTACCAACGCATCTTTATCTCACATCCACCGTGAAGCCAATTGCAGTGCCGATATTCTAGCGCAGTTGGGAGCGGAACAGGAAGAAGACTTTGTTGAATGTGAAGAAGTTCCTTTGGCAGATAGACAAAGTGTCATGGAGGACGCCTTGGGTGTAGGCCTTTTTTTTTTTTTTTGCTAGTCTTGCTTAGGTTCTGTATCTGCTTTGGTTCTCTATGCTACTATGGCTTGTTGGTTTAATTTATTCACTTTCGTTACACCCAAAAAAAAAAAAAAAATCGATTATCCTTTGATTCCAAGATCACCTTTTTTCGTCTTATTTTTTCACATATTTAAATAAATATTCTTGTTGGTTTTTTAGGACTGTAATCATGATTACTATTGCAGTCATGTCACATAAATTGTGATAATGCAAATCTAAGGCCCTGGGGCCTCAGAAAACCTTTGTTTTGAGGTCGAGTTGTGTTGGGCTAATTCATACACAGGGCTTTATCACAGCCCCTCACTAGTGGGCATTGAGAATCTTGAGATTCATTTCCAAATTAGTTGATTCATTGGGCTGAATGGTGAATTATCAAAAAGAGATTTCGAATTTAGAAGACCATTAACTAGCTAGACAAATGAGAAACATATATAAACCAATCTTTAAGGACGTTGATGAAGAAACTATTTTTTCCACAACTTTTACTCTTACTCTTGGGCCTTTTGACGAGGTATTAGCTCTCTATTGGGTCCCATCATAAGGAAATTTTCTACGAGATAAACCAATAAACCATGAAGGAGTCTTGATTGGGCTGAGCTCTTGAGGAACCTGCTTTCTCTAGGCCTTTAAAGGCCACAATTGCTGTTTGTAGCCCATAAATACGGGCCTCCAAAAGTAGGAAGCCCAAGACAAACGTCTGAAGATTCCACCATAGAAATCCATTATCCATTACACTTAATTGGATCATGAGTAAAAAATAGTAGTAATAGAAATGATACGTACGACCACCAGCCACACCTACAGGGCGAATGAGCCGAGCTAAGCCTTATCGAACTCGAGTTCGGCTTGTTTATTAAACAAGTAAAAAAATTGAGCTCAAACTCGACTCGACAGTAATCGAGTCGAGCTACCTTTATATACTAGACGATCTTCTATAACGAGTTGAGCCTATACAAACGACTCGAGCTTTGTCGGGCCGAGTGCAGTTTTAGAGTGTTAAGCTCGGGCTGTTTACTAAATGAAGTTAAAATTCTAACTCGATCTCAGTTCAATTAATAAACAAGTCGAGCCTTAACGAGTCGAACTGCCCGTGTTTGTAGTAGCCCTAGCCACATCCCCACACATGCATGTGGCCCCCACCACGTGTGGCCTCCTACTTTTATGTGTAGGTTCCACGTGAATGTGAGAAGGTTGTGGTGTAGTTGGTGGGCAAGAACAGAGCTAGAATTCAAACTTAACGTGGAAGGAATAGATAGAAAATTCATTAAATCAAATTCACAGTACACAAATCAACCAAAAAAATTAACAACCTAAAACTAAACAAATTAGAAGAAAACAGAACGACCGTTATTGTTGTTATTGTCTTGTCATTCACAGGTTGCGTTTAATGTTCGTTATCTCGTTATGGTAAGTTGGTCAGAGTGTGGATAAAGTAAATGTTATGGTTCCAGATTTAAGCAACAGATTAATAGACAACCAACAATATTATTACTAGGAAGCTTTTTCAGCTATTGCAACAAACATCACCCTTCCCCAAATGTAGAAGCAAAGTACACATTACTATAAAGCTTTTAAACTACTGCAACAAACATGACCCTTCACGGTTCCGAAATTAGTCGAGGTGCGCGCAAGCTGGCCCAGACATCCGGTTATTAAAAAAAAACATGACTCCTCAAATATGACCAAACATGAAGGGAAAACTTAAAAACAAATCTAGATTGCAACCAAGCAACACAACAATGACAAACATAAATAAAAAAGCACAACCAAACGGGAGAGGAGAGGGTAGTTGCTTTTATTTCCATCTGATTCACGAGACTTAGGAGCTTGGACCCTCCTCGCGATCAGATGCTGAAGGATTTGCAGCCTCCATCTTCTTGAGTTCGTCCATTCTCTCATGCACTTTCTCCCTGAAATTCAGCAGCGCATCTCTATACTCCAGAAGTTGTTCCAAACTAAGCTCATTCATAGGAACTCCCAAGAAAGGATGTTTAGCCTTTTCGGCCATTATTTCTTCAGCTCGCTTCTTATTTTCAACTTTCAATGCGCTAAGCGTCTTGCTTACCTTAAGAATGTTACGCTCAATCACCTGTTGATTGAAAACAAAAAATCGGCGTTTTGAAAAGACTAGTTGTATTTTGGGTGCATTTTTTATTTTCACCCTCCAGAGCTTTTTACCACCCTTATTTTTTGAATCCATGGCTAAAAATATAAGTACCAAAACAAGGGAGATTATATGGAGGACTGGAGGTGTGTGTCCTTTAAAGAAGAGGATAGGTATTTATAGGGATTTTCTCCTTGCTTTGTGGTCCCAAATGAGTTTATTACGAATTAATGAATTACCTGTTATGTTGAGTAAGAACAGATTGTGTAAATCTATATGCATTGAAGTAGTAACCATTTTTTGAGATTTTCAAAATCCCTTCTAATGGAAATACAACTAGGAAATGTGGTGGAAGAATTCAATGCATTAATTCCCCTTGCTATTTCACTTCTTTTTTCCTTCAAAAAAAAACTAGGAACACAATCATTCAGACACAACCATGAACACAACCACTCACATACATGTAAGTCCCACGCACATTTATTATGCGGGACTCACCTGTATACCCACGTGTATGTGAGAGATTGAGTTTGGACTTGTGTCTGGATCAGTTGTGTTCCTTAATGCCTATGTGTTTTTCTCCATAAAGCTTGTTGCCGTCACATCGCCTTTTCGATGAAAAATTAAATCAAAGACACAATCCAACTTACGATAACGAGATAACGAACATTAAACACAACCCGCAAATGACAAGACAATAACGACGACAACAATATAACAAAAGAAAGAGAATGTCATAGTCCAACGGTTAATAACCGTTAATAACAAACGACAAAAACCAGGTTATTAGCTTACGTACATTTGTACTAATTTGTAATAATATGACGTAAAGACTTTTAAGACATATGTGAAAATTGAGTGACAAAACAACAACAACAATAGCATAGAAGAAAATATAAATCAATAATGAATGGCAAACGACAAAAATCAGGTTATTAGCTAGCTTACGTACATTCATACTAATTTGTAATACTGTAATACTTTAAGACATCTGTGAGAAATTGAATGATGAAACAACAAAAATAGCACAAAAGAAAATATAAATCAACAGTGTATAACAAACGAAAAAAGAAGAAGAGAGCAAGTGCGACTATTATATCGTATAGTTAATAATTATCGTAAAGAAATATATGATTAATATTATATATTCATACCCTGTAGTTGTTCCATAAAACTTGACACCACCGTGACTGCTGCTGCCACTGCCAAAAGAACTCGGTCCTGGAGGAATTTAGAGGAAAAACACTGCTAGCGCCACCACCTCCAAAAGAACTCAAACCCATGAAAAAGTTGGTTAGACATTTCACACACCTTCTTAGAAATTGTTCACTTGCATGCATGGTGTGATTCATGTACGTAATTAAATATTGCTAAAAAGTACTCCCTCCGTTCCATTTTAATAGTTCGGTTTGGTCTCCAATGCAATTTTTAAATTGTTCTTATCCTTCAACGTGCCATACTTTTATAGATTTTAAAAACTTTTTGTAACCTAATTGAGATCTATCATATAAGATTCATATTTCCCATAAAATTCATTACAGATTGAATACTATTAGTACTTTATAAATTGATTGGAGACCGAACCTGACTATAAAAATGGAACGGAGAGAGTACTCAGGAACCTGGCAATGATTTCATCCACGCTAGGGTGGCCGGATAAGTGATGTTTTGCCGACCCTTACTAGTCTTTCTAGGCTATATAGGGTTACGGCTTTGACCTCACCAGGGGGAAGAGGGTGAAAAAGATGACAATACGGAGTTGTGTATTCTTGTTTTGAAGATATTTATAGAGTTATCTTGTAATTAGGGTGGTGAGCAAGTTACATCACAATCCACCTATTTATTTTTTTTCCTTTTTAATCTGCATTTGGAATTGAACAATATTCTTATGTGCAAGTCAAATTGTCCTGGTTGGGTGTTTTTGAAATGAGTTGACTGATAATGTGGGAGTATTCGGTTGAAAATTTTGATATTTCGAGGGTAGTAATGGTATAGATTCTTATTTTGCACAAATATTGTGGGAGAAATTGGCGACAGTTTGATACCTTGCCAACTACCGTTTGGATTTTCTTTGGGTTGTTTTATATTTCCTCTTGTAATATTATGTTACTTCCGGTGTAATATTACCTATTTGTTCAAAGAAAAAAGTTTGCATATACGCTTATTGCGATTACCTTCTTTTTTTCTTTTTTCTTTTTTTCCTTTTTTGTTGATCTGAGTTATTGCGATCGCCTTGGCATAAACTTTTTAATTCAAAATTTTTTCGTTGTCGTAATAACTTTTATTTATCTTTGTTTTCTTGGGAAAAAAAGCAACAAAATTCCAATAAAAAGCCCTATAAAATGTTAAAAATATGGTTTTATGAACCAAAATAGTTAAAGAGAGTAAATACAGAGAGTTAATTTGAAAATCTACATAAATTCCAAAAGATAGTATAATGGGATTTGGGGTACCCGTAGTCACCCATGTCAGTACATCCCCGTAGTGACCTCAATTGTGGGTCCTCTATATACTGTATTTGGGATCAGAACCGTACGATTTATAGGGAATGTTGAGTAAATCATTCATGTAATAAATCAAACTAATTGGATATTGGTAGCCATATGTTAGGAAACCATTAATATGGGTGACCAATATCATTTGGAAAATACACTGTAAGATGAATTTAACTCAATTGTATGTCTACCAATGTCTGATGATCATAATTTTTTGTACCCGTATGTTCTCAACATTCCTGAAAATATGAACTGTTCCGATCCCAAATGAAAATTTTCAAAGGGCCCACAATTTAAGTCACTACGGGGATTTATTAGCTCATTATGAAAACCCTAAGTCCAGTTAATGAATAAGAGGAAAAATTACCCAAACAGGACCGCCTTGGAGGGACTGCTTTCATAAATTGGTTAATTCTCCTAGATATGTAAGAAACACAACCATCCAGACACAATTAATTTGAACAAAACCCATCACATAAACGTGAGTTTTGCATACATATGTATGGGATGTGAGCGGTTGTATTCAGAGTTGTGTCTGAATGATTGTATTCTTAGTATTTTCATAAATTTTCCATCTTTAAACATACCCACGAAATTTAAAGAAAACGCTCCGTATTATTTTGACTAAAGTATTTACGTAATGGAGAAAGTCACAGTGAATGTGTCTAGATTTGGTTTAAATAATTGCGGTACTGGCAATATCTGGGAAAGAAAGTACAAATTAATTTGAAACGGTGTTCAAAATTAAAATCACGGCAATACTAATTAAAAATGGAAAAACTCATTAATGTATAATTTTCTTTGTTGTACTTACCCAAATTAGAGTATTTTTTATTCGGATAAGGCTAGACTTATTTATCTTGTTGACCTTATCTTCGTTGGCAAGTGGTGGTTAATTCATAGAAACGTGACATCTTTGAATATTAAACTTTTTCTCAAAGTTTATCATTTTTACTGCATATTTCTTTACGGACTATGGTGCTAATATAGAGAAGACGAATAGGTGTTACCCGGACTTTTTATTTATCGCTATACAAAAAAAATCTAATACATTGTACAAAAAATGAAAAAATGCAATTTAGAGCTTTGTCGGTTGGGATCAAGAAAAAATTAGTATCGTAAAGTCTTGTATTTGAATACCAAAAGAAAGTTGGAAGAAGCCTTGATTTATTTTTCACAAAAAAAAGCCCATAACAAAACCTAATTATATGTAATTATATGACTTCCTAGTAAATTTTTTCTTCATTTTTTTTTATAAAACATGTAACTAGTTTCTTATTGAATGGTGCCACCCCTTTGGCCGAATCCGGGCTTTGTCTCTGATTTACAGTGTCTCAAATTATCAATGTTTACATAGCCGTCAAGTTTGCAGTTGCTAAGCTAATTTGGCAACTGTTATAACTGATCTTTTTAAGGATCGAGGACGAAGGTTAGTGCTCTCTCCACAATGCCACCAATGAGTGGGCAATTCTAGTCTCGTCGTAGGCATCAGAGCTATCAATGCATGTGGCTAATGGCCCCCCTGGACTGGAAATCCTGGCTCCGCCACTGGATATTCCCTGTTGTACTTTTCTTTTTCGTAAGTAATTAAAAAATTCTAGCGAATAGAAACCTCAATGTAAATCACGAACAGCAAATTTGGTTGATTTTTACCTTCTTTCTTTTTCTTTTTTTTTTGTTATTGGTGGTGCGTTTTGCCCACTATAAAACATCTTGAACATTACCATCAACGAAACTATGATTGAAATCGGATAAATAAGGGGGAAATCGCCGGGCACAGATCAGCAAATATATGCTGACATTGTTATCCTCATACGAGAAAATGATTTTCGCATGCATGTTAACAAATAGGAAGAACCCTGTTATTGGAAGTATTATTGGTCAGACTCCACCTGATTTTCTTCCCATTGGTAATACCTCAGACTCAATTGTTTGGAATCTTTATAGGAATGGTCTGTTTTCCTCCAAGTCTGCTTGGCATGCCTTAAGGCCAGTTCACCCTATCATTCCTTGGTGGAAAATTGTTTGGTTCTCGCACCATGTTCCTAGATGGGCTTTATTGAGTGGCTCATCTTCTGGGAGAGATTGGCTAGTTGGGGCGTTCCAGTGGATATGTTTTGTTGCCTTTGCAATGGCTCTGTGGAGACTCATGACCATTTATTTTTTGCTTGCCCTTTTTCTCACCAAGTTTGGGATCATTTTCTGGGGTTGAATAATGTTAACAAATGTGTTCTTAGTCTTGCGGACGAAAGATTTTGCGTCTACTCTTATATGGCTGGCAAGTCCTTAGAGCATTTGGTGTATAGACTCTCTCTTGCTGCCTCTTCGTATTGGCTTTGGAGGGAAAGGAATTTTCGCATTTTCCAGCATCAAAGCAAGAATATCACAGGGTTGATTTCCCAAATTGAAGGGGATGTTAGGGCCTGCATGGCTTCCTGGAGGGGCATTAAAAAGAATGATTCTAACCATTTGCTTGTCATTAGATGGAGACTGTCTCCCATAATTTTTGTTCCTTAGGCTGGTAGTTTTCATGTTTTTTCTAGCTTTGTATAGCTTTTTGCAGATATAGGTTGTGATCGTTTATTGTTTTGGCTTAGGCCTCTTATTTTCCTTGTTTGAGCTTTATAAAATTTACAGATTACCAAAAAAAAAAATAGAAAGATCCTTAGCTTCTTAGAAATCCGATGGAAAAGTTGAGGAACATTTTTGCTTCAACAAAATTTTAGTATTAGAATTCGACAAAGGTACATCAACAAACTCTATAACTCTATATTTCCAAATCTTTTGGCATTGATGCTGCCCGTGGTTTAGCGAGGGTGTTATGGTCTAGTTCTTAGTTTTTTCTGGTTGTTTGGTTCGGTATTTCCTTTCGCTTGGATGAGGTTGCAGTTAGCGTTATTTTGGGCTTCTCTCAAGGTTTTAAATAACGTTTCTTGATACGTAACGGTAACGATTTCGGTAGTTACGTAACAAGAATCGGGTGTAGCAATCGTGAATTTAAAAAAATGATTTTTCGATAAAAAATCATTTTAAATTACTTAAATAACCCGTAATGGCTAAGTATCGGCTGTAACGGTCGTGAACTGGTCCGTGAATCAATTATGGTCCGATACATAACGGCAATTGGCCGATTGATACTCGTGCATTTTTTCCTGTCACCGGTACACCGGGGTGTAACGGTATCGAAGAGGCCAAAAATTGTCTCGTAAAGGCCGGTATTTAAAACCATGGCTACCTTTGTCTTTTGGTTTCTACAGTTTTGAGGCAGTTTGGCGTGTTGCTTTTTTTCGTGTTGGGTTTCTTTTGTTTGGATGGTTTTTTTGGGTTTTGGTCTGGGTTTGTTTTGGGGGCTCTGGCTTTTTGGGTTCTTGGTCCTGTAGTGGTTGAGTTCTTGTCTTCCTTGTCTTTTGGGTCTTGGGTGGTGTTTGTCACTGTGTCCTTGTTCTTTATAATCTCTTTAAAAGATTAATAATTTTTTTTGCTAATTGAAAAAAAAAAAGGTACGTCGAGAAAAGAAATTAAATCCAACAAATTATGGTTGAATGTGAGAGAGAAGAAAACTACAAATACATAAGAAACACCCTAGGCCAAATCTCCCTTTGCCAGAAATAATCCTTTGCATCACCCTTGGCAGCACCACAAGGCATGAAGCATCAGCATCAGCTATTACTGTACTTAAAAACTTGAAAGGCCAAAACTCCATCACACAAAAAGATAAATCACACAGAAAGCAGCAGCAAGTAACTAAGAAAGGAGGAGCAGCAGCAAAGAAAGCATCCAAAATCAGCAAACAAATGCCTGCTGAAAGGATCGGCGTCCGTTATTAAAATGTTCAGTAACTTCATCATCAGCAAATTAGGTAGCAGTAGCAGCAGAAATCCAAACTTGGCAACAATATTCTTGCCAAAAGTATTGGCATCCTTTATCATAGTATTCAGCATCACCAGGGCAGGAATAGTAGCATTGAAAGAGAAGATGTAGCAGCATCCACACCAAACCGCAATCCGACAGCAGGAAAAATATTTTGCTATCAACTTCAGAATCTTCAAACTAGGAAAGTAACAGCAGGAAAAGTCTCCGAAGTCCTCAACTAGAGGACTACCAAAAAGATTCTCAAACCTTATCATTCACAATCAATCGTATCACCAAATGAATTGGCAACATCTTACTAGGTTTATAACATAATTTATCTATTTTCGTAGGACACAGACTCACAACCCCAACCAAATGTAAGCACACCCCAACGCCCAATTATCTGACTCATAGACTCTACAACCTGAGGACAAGAACCCATAAAAGAAAGAATACCAGACAGACTCAATAGGACTCAGCAGACACAATAACTCCCCAACCTTGACAGTTGACACACCTCATACCAAAACAAAACTACAGCCAAAACTTGAACAAAGGTACTAACAAACCTGAAAAGACTCCCAAACTCCAACTAGAAAACACCCCTCACCAAAGGACCAATCTCCCCCTCAAACCTCAACACTCCCTCCCAAAATACGTTTTGATCTTGCCTTGTCCCTCGTGAAGAATTTGGTTTTTGGATAAACTCACTCTCCAGAGCTCATGCACTCATACAATTCATTGCTTATCCTTTTTCTGAGTTTGGATGGGTGAATGTCCACTGAGAGATTGATCCCCTCTATTTGAGATGGACTGAGATTGTTCCTTGAATCAATCACTAGTGGTTCCACGGATAGAAATTAAGGAAACTTCCAACGGATCCCCTCTATTGTATGGGATTCTCATAATTGCTGCACTTTTGAAATTCCGAGTTTCACACTTTTGCTTGGCAATTCATACTTTTTGGAATTTTGCTGATACTCTGGTTCTCTTGGATCGTGAGCCGAGTGAAATCAATTTTATTTTTTATCTTCATGAGAATGTTATTTTCTAATCAAAATAAATAAGTAAATGATGTTGGAGAGTTGCAGTAACACATGAAACCCATATATTACTAGCTAGGGTCTTTCCAATTACAACAGCAAGCATCACAGGCTTCACAGCTCTCTCCCAATAACACAAGAAAAGACTAGGAATTGGGGAATAGTAGGCTCTCTGAGTCTGGGTCCATGCATACGACTCAAGAGGATGTTCGCAGCAAAGAGAAAATGATAGAGGAAGAATCTATTGCAACTTTGACCACTGGGAATAATCTTGCAGTAAATCTTCGTCCAGAGGATGCATTAGTTTTAAAGGAAATGATTGAAGAAGAATTGCAAGCATACTCTCATATGGCTAGGAAATGGGAGGAATCTATTGAGAGGTGAAGGATCTGTTGAATTTTGTTGCAGGGTCGCATCGGCGTTTGGGTGTAGTTTGGGTTGAAGTTGGTCGGTTTGTTGGCTTTTAGGGGCTGCTCTAAGTGGGGCTTTTGCGGTTTGGCGGTGCCGTTTTGGGTTTGACTTCTTTGGGAGTTTTCATTTGGTTGCTATTCTGCAGTTTCTTGTTTTGGCTGTTTTCTTTTTCTTCTCTTTCCTTCTTTCAACCTCGGTTGAATGTCCCTTCCCCTCTCCCTTCTCGATGTACCCTTTTCGAGTTTCTTAATAAATCTTCTTTTATTGATCAAAAAAAAAAATGTGACTACAATTACTAGCATAACAACAAGCCATGACAAGAAGATGATCAAGAAATATTGCGGAAAAAGACTGCAACCAAGCAACAAAACAACAACAAAAACAAAATGAAAATGACAACAAAGAAAAGAAGAAACATAAAAAAGGGGAGAGAAGAGATGCTTTTATTTTCCATCCGGTCCAATAAAAACTCAAGAGCTTGAACCCGCCCCATGATCAAAATGGAGAAGGACTTGCAGCCTCCAGCTTCTTGAGTTGATCCAGTCTCTTGTCCACTCTCTCAATAAGTTCCCCCAGTGCATCTCCCCATTCCACAAGTTTTTCCAAACTATGCCCCTCAATATACTTCTTAGTTTCAACCTCAATTTCTTTCAAAATTTCATCTCCTTTCTTCCTTTCAATTTCCCCCGCATTTTTCACCATGGTAAGCTTCTTCTTCGGAGGTGTGTGTCCTTCGAAAAAACGAGGGATATTTATAGGGGTTTCTCCAGCTTTTCAAGCCAAAATATGTATTAATGATTTACCTAGTAAGAACAGATTATGAAAATCTGTGTGAATTTAATTAGTAGCTATCTTTAGCGATTTTCAAAATCTCATACGGGTAAATATAACTAGGTTATGAGGTGGAAGAATTTAATGCATGAAATGGAAAAGAAGAATAATTAGGAATTGACTACACATATTCAAATGTACGTACTTAATTAAAATGGGCAAATAGTGAAAAATAAAGTAATAATATTAAGTAAAAGCACCTCAACCACCACTCCGCCCCGGCTGAGAAGCCGAAGGATTTTGTTGTTGCTCTTCTAGCATGCGTCTTTCAGTTTCTTTTGCCACGTTAACTATGAGAGCCACCATGGCAGTCTTCAACTGCAAAGCTCATCATGGCTTTGCTCCTCGAGAGGAGACTCCCACCGGTGCTATGTTAGAAGCTGAGACGCAGCGGGAGCGTGAGCCCAAGCGTTGTCAAGCTCAAGCTCACGCTGCCTCTCAGGTTCTGACATAGCCAGCGCGTTTGTCGGACTCTCACAATTAGGTCACCAGCATTTGAACAAAATTAGGCTCCCCTATTGTTAGCCTACTGGGCTGACAGGACAATAAGCCTTAACGACAATCCAGTGAGCTGATTTTAACATTTTCCTTTGGACAATTACCATCTTTCAAAGACATAATTCAAATTGTAATCGTCAACAACTAAGAAGAACGTCTTATTTTTAAATCTTTACCTAATTAATGGTGAAAGCCAAATCGGATGTGTCCATAATTTGGTTTAAATTATAGTGGTGTTGCCAATATCTAAATAGTGAACAGAGAACATTTTAAAAAACGGTACACAAAATTAAAGTACCCTAAAATTAGGCAAATGATAATGCCAAATTGTTTAAAACTGTTTTTGATTGTGTCAAAACTCCAATACATAAAATGCATGTACTTATGTGCAATGTACATGCCTTTTATGCGTTGGAGATTTGACACAATCAAAAATAGTTTGAGCATTATCACTACCCTAAAATTAAATGAAGAAAATTCATCATTGTATAATATCCTGCTTTGTTGTACTTGCTAAAACATTGGCCATATCTTTATTTTGCTCGCGAGTCAAAACTTACGATATTGCCTGGTATACTTTTGGTGTTTTTGGAATGCAATTAATGATCACAAAGAAAATCTAAAAGGGAAAGTGTTCGGTAGTAAAAAAGAATCCCATAAAATCACCCAGAAAATGCATCCAACGGGTGAAATCTACCCTGCGGATACATTTTCTGTGCAAGGTGGATTTCACCCAGTGGATGCATTTTCTGGGTGATTTTATGGGATTCTTTTCTGGTACTGTACCAAACCTCTACCGAATTTTCTTAATTTACATATGTAAAACATGTTTGGACGATTAACATCTTTCAAAGGGTATAATAGAATTGTAATTCTCAATAACTAAAAAGAACGTCGCGACGTCGACCAATATTTTGTTCATTGTTTAATATGAACTCACAAAAAAGAGAGATAATACCTTATCAAAAAAACAGAGAGAATTTTGAATTACAACTGGGGAATAGAGTACCAGTCTTTTGGGGCATTCTTCCCCTGCTCGTGAGCCCCCCTCTCTCCACTTTCAAAAATTCAATTTTGAGGAAAAACATGCAAAAGAATTTCAAAGGGTAAAAAAATTGAATATAAAATGGAAAAATCACATTGACCTCTTCATAAGGCATCTTGAGATTTCAGAAACCCCCTTGTGATTTTTGAAATCAAATTAGCATTCCATGTTGCAATTGTTGTATATAAATACATGAAAATTAATTAGGGCTTTTTCGTTTACCTACTTAAAAGATAACGTTACCATCATGACCCAGTGACAAAAAATCCTCTATCTGCTCACCAACGTCTTGCAGCACCTAATTAAACTTGCAAATTGCTGCAACCACCCCTTCCTTCACCGCCACCCTCTCCCGTTTTCTTTTCTACCCCTTATCGCGTACATTGTTATCCTCAAAGAGAGAATGATTTTGTTCTCTATCACATGTAAATAAATAGGGATGACCTTCGCTTTTTAGAAATTGGATGAAAGGAAACTTCCAAAGAAAACGCTTTATACGGGATTCGCATTTACATTGCCATGATAGTTTACCTTTTGAAAATAGGGTAATTTTGATTTACACCCCCTGTACTTTGTCCGATTTTGAAGGACACCTCAACTTCATTACTGGATACTTACACCCCCTCAACTTTGGATCAAACTGAAACTGTTAAGTTTTCCGTTAAAACTAACACATACACGCAATAAAGTGATTTAGTGGTAAAGTTTCACTTAGTAGTCTGCATTCTATAAGCGACCGGTGATCAAAAGATCGAATCACTATGCGTATCTTTGTGGTTGTTACTTTTGGTGGTCTTTCTTTTTGGCTAACTCCTATTCCTCTTCTATTGATTAGAAGCATCCAGCAGTGCCACGCCGTAACCTAATAGGAGGTGCAAGACGGGTGAGTCAGGGCCGTTGAAGTTTTTGCCCGAACGAACGGAACAAACTCGATATGCGTAGCTCTGACGAATAGGTGTAGCTTGTTTCAAATCCTTGCTTGTGACCTTTCTGTTGTGCCTGTCTAAGAAGACAAGCTCTATGAGTGAGTACTTTCTTCCCTAAGCTAATGCGCCAATGTCATTTTCAAGTTCCAATTATCTGCCTGATTAGCCAATTGCCATTGATGGAGAGTGGTATGTTGGTTTTTTTGGAGATTAGGATGACCTAATAGCCTCTAGAAACATTTATAAGGTGTTCTAAGGGCAATTGGATAAACAATGGTTTTTGGAGGGAACTTTACCACTTAATCACTTTATACGCGTTTGTTTTAACGGAAAAGTTAACGGTTTCAGTTTGATCCAAAGTTGAGGGGGTTAAGTATCCAGTAATAAAGTTGAGGTGGTGTCTTTCAAAATTGGACAAAGTACAAGGAGTGTAAGTCAAAATTATGCGAATCCCGTAAATGCGAATCCCGTAAAAATCGTCTTCTTTGGAAGTTTTCTTTCATCCGATTTCTAAAAAGCTAAGGTCATTCCTATTTATTTACATGTGACAGAGAACAAAATCATTCTCTCTTCGAGGATAACAATGTATGGGATTAGGGGTAGAAAAGAAAACGGGAGAGGGTGGCGGTGAAGGAAGGGGTGGTTGCAGCAATTTGCAAGTTTAATTAGGTGCTGCAAGATGTTGGTGAGCAGATGGAGGCTTTCTAGGCCACTGGGTCACGATGGTAACGTTATCTTTAAGTAGGTTAACGAAAAAGCCCTAATTAATTTTCATGTACTTGTATATAACAATTGCAACATGAAATGCTGATTTGATTTCAAAAATCACAAAGGGGGTTTCTGAAATCTCAAGATGCCTAAGTAGAGGTCAATGTGATTTTTCCAATTTATATTCAACTTTTTACCCTTGGAAATTCTTTTGCATGTTTTTCTCAAAATTGAATTTTTGAAAGTGGAGAGTGGGGACCTCACGAGCAGGGGAAGAATGCCCCAAAAGACTGGTACTCTATTCCCCTGTTGTAATTCAAAATTCTATCTCTGTTTTTTTTTATAAGGTATTATCTCTCTTTTTCGTGAGTTCGTGTTAAACAATGTACAAAATATTGGTTGACGTCGTGAGATGTTCTTCTTAGTTATTGAGAATTACAATTCTATTTATACCCTTTGAAAGATGTTAATCGTCCAAACATGTTTTACCTACGTAAATTAAGCAAATTCGGTATTGACGAACTTACAATTTCAAAATTGCAATAGTCATTTGTGATTTAATTCAGTTCCAAAAAAAAAATTGTGGATTTAATTACTTCCAGGTTTATTTTAGATTTTCTTTGTGATCATTAATTGCATTCCAAAAAAACAAAAAGTATACCAGGCAATATCGTAAGTTTTGAATCGCAAGAAAAATAACGATAAGGCCAATGTTTTAGCAAGTACATAAAAGCAGAATATTATACAATGATGAATTTTCCACATGTAATTTTATGGTGCTTTAATTTTGTGTACCATTTTTAAAAATATTCTCTTCTCTCCCAGCCTTTACTCTGTTTCGTGCTTTGTATTTGACTTTTCCTCGATGTACCCTTTGTCAACTTCCTATAAAGTTTTGTTGCCTATCAGAACAAAACAATAGGGAGACCCATTGTTTTTCAAAGTACAATTCCGAAAAATAGATTTGGTTTAAAGAACTGTGGTGTGGACAATATCTAGCAAACAAGGAACGAATTTAATAACGGTATTATAAAATTAAGAGCACTATCTTACTAAATTTGGAAAATTCATCAATGTATAACATTTACTAAATCTAGTTGGCCTTACATTTGTTGTGCTTGCAAATCGATATTGCCTGGTATATTTTTCTCTATTATTTTGGAATATATCCAAATTAAAAAAAAAAATACACCAAGATATATCGTAAGTTTTGAAGCACAATAAAGATAAGGCCAACTAGTTATACTAAAATATTTAATGAATTTTCCACATTTAGTAAGATAGTACTCTTAATTCTGGAATATCGTTTTTAAATTTGTTTTTTGTCTGCTATATATTGCCAAAACCACAGTTCTTTAAAACAAATCCATTTTTCGGATTCCATACAGTGTACGTTGAAAAACAATAAGGAGCGTTTGCTTTTAATTTTATGGTATGATTTAAACCTGGAAAATGAATTCATTTGCATTTTCCACAAGGCATACAAC
Organism: Vaccinium myrtillus; assembly: GCA_016920895.1. NCBI lineage: Eukaryota > Viridiplantae > Streptophyta > Magnoliopsida > Ericales > Ericaceae > Vaccinium > Vaccinium myrtillus. Next base: position 152,322 of record JADGMU010000949.1, read on the forward strand.
TTGGACCCATTTATGACGTCACGCAACCAAACCAATGTCGCCCGGTACAAAAATGTCTACCAGATTTTATGTGCATTTTCGATTTGAGTGTTCTTACGCTTTCGATTTTTGCTTCGCCCTCTATTGTTCGCCCCCAAAAAAAAAATTATAATGAAATTCACCATCTTTACCTATTTTCTTTCTTGGAAAAATCTCTTTAAAATTTTGATGGGCCTTTTAGTGTAATATTACAGATAATTACTGTCCAGTACAGAAAAGTGATATGCATTTACCACTAAGGTAGACACACTTTTTAAATTACCGTGAGGTCTAACTCAAAGATAAGATTACCTTTTTGTCCTTCCTATTTAAAACAAAAACAAAACTCCCACACTCACGTTTAACACTTCGTTCTTACGAGCCAACCTCCAACGAGTGCCGACCAACCTTCTCCGACCGTCACCAACCTCCGGCGACCACCGCACTAAGCTCGCCGACCACCGGAGATTAGTTTCCGGCGACCGGGGACCTCGAAAAAATTCGCAATTGACGAGAAAGATTACAACAACGATGTTCAAAAAAAAATTTATACCACAACACTGTCAACGATGTTCAAAAAAAAAAATTATACTACAAATCAAAAAAAAAAAAAAAAAAAAACTGTGACCACACCATGCTCGCCGACCACCAGAGCTTAGTTTCCGGTGACCAATAACCTCGAAAAAAGATCTTGTAAGCTCTTGGAAGGAACAAGGGAGCTCTACTCTCAAATTCGCAGTGATTTTTGGCCTGGACTGAAATTCGCAGTGATATACATAGAAAATTCGCAGCTGCGAATTTTGGCGTCGGACTGAAATTCGCAGTGATATACATAGAATGGTTGTAGATCCAGCAGTTACGGTTGATACGGACAATTCGCAAGTGCAATTGGGAAAATTCGCAGTGAAATTCGCACGTGAAAATTCGCAGTGAAAATTAGTACGTGCAATTGGGAAAATTCGCAGCCTGCAAAAATTGCTCCTGGCTCTGAGAGTGAGAGAGAGAGAGAGAGAGGAGAGAAGGAAACCTAGGCGGCGGTGTAAATGCCAGATGAAACCATGGACAGTACGGACGCCGATATGATGGAGTCTGATACACCGTCGCCGCCGCAACAACCGACGTCACATTCCGATCAAAGAGACGACACAGTGAGGGGCGAGGGTAGCTCTGGCAACGCCGGCGCCGATGATGATGGCGTCAACAGAATTTCGCACCACTGCGAATTCCAGAAATTCACATCCGTGAGATACACCGTCGCCGCCGCAACAACCGACGTCAAATTCCGACCAGAGAGACGACGCAGTGAGGGGTGAGGGCAGCTCTGGCAACGCCGGCGCCGATGATGATGGCGTCAACAGAAAATCGCACCACTGCGAATTCCAGAAATTCGCATCCGTGAGGTGAGCTGTCTTTTCAGCAGTGGAGGAGCTGCGGCGGAGTGAAGGCGTGGTGTGGTGGTGGTCCGGTGGAGAGGTGAGAGAGTGAGGGAAGTCCATTTTAGAGAGAGAGGAGGAGGCAATTTGTGTGAGCGTTCGGTTCGTTTGTGTGTCGAAGAGAGAAGAGAGAGTGTGTGAGGTTTTTGACCCGGGGTAGTTTTGGTATAAACTTGCCTTTTAACCTTGCTGGGAATTTTAGAGCTCGGGCTAGACCCGGAGGGAATCAACTCCAATTTTTTGTACCGGCCCGTAAATCCCTCATCCGCTCTCTTCCCTTTGTGTGGTCATAGCCTAGCCCTAGGCATGGCCATGGCCCAAGTCCTGCACCAAAACCCCCATGTCCCGCACGAAAACCCCTAAATCCCGCATGGCCCTCTCCAAAACCCCATGTCTCGCACCAAGACCCGCAAGTCCCGCACCAAGACCCCTAAGTTCCGCTCCCCAAGACCCCCAAGTGCCCACATCAAGACTAATAGATTCCAAAGTGCCAAATAAGAAGGGTCGCCAAAAGTTTGACATGACGTCAAAAAATGCAAAATGGGAGTAACCTCCAAGTAACCTTTTCGAAGCGTCGGTCTGGCCTTTCAGTTTCTGACTAGGACCCTTGCACCACCCAACCTTGCCGACAACATCATGGTGGCTCCACGGAATAAAAATTTTCGTCGCTCAATATGCAACTGACAAATGCGCAGGCTATGTTAGAACCTAAGAGGCAGCGTGTTATGCTCTCTTGCCTGATTAAAAACTCTGATGCCATGCTCTCTGAAAATACCAAATCGGTGTTTCAATAAGTTTAATTGTAATTCACTCACATTCTTTATGATCACCAACCTAATTTTTGGACCACCCATATTTTTCTTATCTATGGAAAAAAAATGATTCTCCTACGAAGAAAGAGAGGTTTTAATTTGGAGGTGTGTGTCCTTTGAAAAAATGAGGAATAGTTATAGGGGTTTCTCCTATTTTTCGGGCAAAAAAATGTATTAATGATTTACCTAGTAAGAATATAATTTGAAAATCTGTGTGAATTTAATTAGTAACTATATTTGGTGATTTAAAAAATCTTTCATACGGGTAAATATAACTAGGTTATGAGGTGGAAGAACTTAATGCATGAAATGGAAAAGAAGAATAATTAGGAATTGACTACATATATTCAAATGTTCGTACTTAATTAAGAATGGCAAAATAGTGAAAAATAAAGTTATATTATTAATTAAAAGCACCTCCACCTCCACTCGGCCCCAACTGAAAAACTGAAGGATTTTGTTGCACCTTTTCTTGCATGCGCCTTTCAGTTTCTGACTAGGACCCCTGCATCACCCAACCTTGACGATAACATCATGGTGGCTCAACGGAATGGAAATTTCTTTCTCCTCAATATGTAGCTAACAAACGCGCAGGCTATGTTAGAACCTGAGAGGCAACGTGAGCTTGAGATTGATCACGCTTGGGCTCAAGCTCACGCTGCTTCTCACCTTCTAACGTACACCGGTGGGAGTCTCCTCTCGAGGAGCAAAGCCATGATGAGCTTTGCAGTTGAAGGCTGCCATGGTGGCTCTCAAGGTTAACGTGGCAAATGAAGCTGAAAGACGCATGCAAGAAGAGCAGTAACAAAATCCTGCGGCTTTTCAGCCAGGGCCGAGTGGTGGTGGAGGTGCTTTTACATAATATTATTACTTTAATTTTCACTATTTTCCCATTTTAACTAAGTACGTACATTTGAATATGTGTAGTCAATTCCTAATTTCTTCTTTTCCATTTCATGCATTAAATTCTTCCACCTCATAACCTACTTATATTTACCCGTATGAGATTTTTAAAATCACCAAAGATTGTTACTTATTAAATTCACACAGATTTTTTAAATCTATTCTTACTAGGTAAATCATTACTAATATATTTTTTACCCTGAAAAACAGAAGAAACCCCTGTAAATATCCCTCGTTTTTTCAAAGGACACACACCTCCAAATTCGAACCTCTCTTTCTTCGTAGGAGAATCATTTTTTTTTTCCATAGATAAGAAAAATATGGGTGGTCGAAAAATTAGGTTGGTGATAATAAAGAATGCGAGTGAATCACAATTAAACTTATTCAAACGCCGATTTGGTGTTTTCAGAGAGCATGACATCGGAGTTTTTAATAAGGCAAGAGAGCATATCATGCGTGTGCTAAAGGAGAAGCTTACCGTGGCAAAAAAATGTGGGGGAAATTGAAAAGAAGAGAGGAGATGAAATTTCGAAAGAAATTGAGGCTAAAACTAAGAAGTATATTGAGGGGCATAGTTTGGAACAACTTGTGGAATTGGGAGACGCACAAAGGAATTTATGGAGAGAGTGGACAAGAGACTGGATCAACTCAAGAAGCTGGAGGCTGGGAATCCTTCTCCATTTTGATCACGGGGCGGCGAATCCTCACCTCGAGTTCTGTAATTGAATTCATGCTTAATGATATGTAATTTTTTTTTTGAAAGAAAAAGAGAATTTTATTAATCCATGGAAAAAAATTAGAAGGATTAAAAGGGATCGAGGAAATATGGCATCACTACGAGCGGCAACATCCCAACTAGGTTGGCATCCAGCCGCACGACAATCACTTGCCACCAAGAACCCAAGAGGGAAATAACAAGCTGACAAGGAGTCAACATAGAAAAGAAATACAACTAATCCAGAAGATCCATATCAGAACATAAGTAACTCCCCATCTGATACATCCGACAAGCATAGCAGAATAAAGCAAAGGCAGAATCCAGAACTCCCAAAATCAAGAGCAATACGGTCGTGAAACGCAGCAGAAACGCAGCAGCAGAAATATGAGGAATAGCAGCAGAATATGATGTATAGCAGCAAAGCAATCAGCAATCAAACATCCCGAACATAGCAGCAGAGAATGAAGCACCCAGTTTGTGGCACAATAAAGCGACACCCCATAATTGATAAGTAGCAGCAGAGAGTGAAACACGGTCCATCACCAAAGATAACATTTAAATGGCAGCCAATATGCTTCCCAAGTTGTGAATAAAATCATCAATAGAGTACTTGTTGGGACCCCACTTAATTTTGACCCAAAAGGCAACTCTGAGTTTGATTAACTCCAAAACCTCCACCCAATTAAGAGGGGCATTTTAAAAAATATGATTGTTTCTCATGTTCCAAATGGACCATATGACTGCCAAAGGAATGCAATTGGTGGCCAACTTTTGGTGTGATTTGATTGGTGGTTCTCTCTCTACCTCTAAATGACTAGAAATTGAATTGTTGCTAATTTAAACTTAATGACTTGAATTAAATTGCTCCTCTCAAGATTACACGGTTGAGGCACGTAGTCAAACTTGCTCAACCGGAAGATTTAACATTTTAGCACATTTGGATTCTAGAAAATGGGTTTGTTCAAGAGTAAGGTTCATTGAGTCATTTTTACAAACACTTTGAATGTCATAGCTCTAAGCGTCATGTGTGGCAAGTAGTCAAGCCCTTGCCTACACAAGACCAAAAAGGTTAACAAGTCTTAGTTTTGATACATAAAACTTGAACCTTATAACTCTTAAACAAATAACTTTTGATGCTCATTTTGAGAGAAGAATAAAATAACCCAAGCCATGGGGTGCTAACACCCCATGACCTAGCCTTGCTACACTACTCACACATAATCAAAGAAAAGATGAACATACTAAGTAGAAATGACAAGAAAACGTGAAACATGAGAGAAACGGAAATAAACTAGAGATTTGTATACATGAGAAGAGTGCTTACATGATTAATGAAGGCTGTAGCCTTGGTTTTTGAGGGTTGAAACCTAAAATCTAGAGAGAGGTGGACTCATGCTTAGGGAATTTTCCTTGGGAAAGTACAAAAATGTATGCATAATCCACACGTGGGTTTATGTGCTATTTTCTTTCTATATTGCTTCACTGTAATTTTCATTCTTTTTTCTATTTGAAAGACAGATTCCTATTTTGGTCCTTGAGAAGTGAAAGTTGCATAAACATTTGACACCTATAAGATATCTTTGGACATTGCTAGGTACTTGCTTTTCATATATGTGTTGTTAGGGAAATTAACAACTTGTTCAACTTACCAACACTGGGACCTCACCAGTTGTTACTTCTTCATCTTGCCTTGTCCCTCGGGAAGAATTTGAGTTTTGGATAAACTCACTCTCTCGAGAGTTCATGCACTCCTCATACGATTCATTCCTTATCCTTTTTCTGAATGGTTTTATTACGGGCCGGTACAAAAAATAAATATTTATTACCACTAACTCCGTTAAGACCAATCACTCTTTTTGGGGGCTTAGGCACTTAGGGTGCATGCACTTTCCTATTATAGGATTTTTAGTACTCCCTCCGTCCCTTTTTAAGTGTTGACATTTCCATTTTGGGTCATGTCCCCTTAATAAGTGTGTGTTTTGAAAAGTTAATGGGTAAAAGTTTGTAGAATTATCATTTTGCCCTTTTGAAAAGTTAGTGGGTAAAAAGTTAATGGGTAAGGGTGAAGGATAATTTTGGAAAGTGGAGGTAAAAATTGATGTGGAAAGTGAAAAAGTTGATGTGTAAGGTGTAATGATGATGTTTTTTTAATAAGTTGGATTTACGAAGCAACACATTTAAAAAGGGACGGAGGGAGTAGTTTAGACACTTTTATAGGGTACCCTAGGATGTTAGGCACTTTCATAGGGTACCCTAAAGTTTAGGGTACCCTAAATTTATAATGTACATTTTAGAATTTAGACCGTACATTTAGAATTTAGAATGCACATTCAGAATTTAGAATGTACATTTAGAATGTACATTTTAGAATTTAGACCGTACATTTAGAATTTAGACTGTACATTTAGAATTTAGAATGTACATTTTAGAATTTAGACCGTACATTTAGAATTTAGACTGTACATTAGAATTTATAATGTACATTTTAGAATTTAGACCGTACATTTAGAATTTAGACTATACATTTAAGAATTTAAAATTTAGCACTTTCATAGGGTACCCTAAGGTTTTTTAGGCACTTTCTAGGATACTTTAGAGTTTAGGTTTAGACACTTTTATAGGGTATTCTGAGATTTAGGTGGGGTGGGTAGAGAGAGAGAGAGAGATGTAGAGTGAGAGAAATAGCCCACTAAAAATGTTAAGCATGCCTTCACAAAGGTTTGGAGCGCGCGGAGCTTTTTCTCCAAAGATTTGGAGTGGGGTGAGCAGGCCTCCACAAAAGTGGAGTGGCCTGTAAATGCCTCTTTCTGAATTCGGTTGGCTGAAGGTCCAATGAGATATTGATCCCCTCTATTTGAGATGCTCTGATTTTGTTCCTTGAATCAATCGCTTGTTGTTCCACTAATAGAAATTAAGGAAACCTCCAACAGATAGACGTTGTAGGATAGGTTCTTGGTTTAGCAAAATAAATTCAACTTGGAAAGACAAACAGTAGCTAACAATTAATTGAGAGTAAAGAAGTAAGTGATCGATGGGGTAAAAGATCAAGCCAAGCATACAGAGAAAAAAGGCAGCGGTGTACCGTCCATTTCGTAGATTGATATCCCTTTATACCAGCTCTAGGAGAAATGGGTTTGCGAGCACTCGCAAGAACAGTGTTCTTGATTCCAGAGCTCTCAAACTACTTTCTCTCACTAGAATTTTCGTGCCTTGGGACAAATCAATCCCTTGAAATTTGTGAAGGAATGTTCTCATATATATTTATAGGGATCTGCAGCCAATCATTGGCCAACAGATCACATTCCCCTTATAATATGAGGACACGTGCTCTCTCCGTATACTAGGACCACGTGGGTGACGTCATTTGAGGATAACCCTCGCGACAAGTCGGTGTACGCCATTCTATCGCGGTTATCCCTTATCTTCTTAATCTGCCAAGCAACTTATATCTCCCCTATTTCCATTGTATGTAAGGTATGGTTGTGACCCTTTTGGGTCGTGCCCAAGGGCGGATCTACCCACGGGCTAAGGTGGGTTGTAGCCCAAGTGAGGTCTAGAAAAAAAGGGAGGGGGGGGGGGGGGAATTATGTGAAATTTTAGTCCAATAAATTCCATTTCGTCTCAAATACCGGTGTTTAATATCAGGTGAGATGGAGGTACCAATGATTCTAGCAGGTATCCCTTTGGCACGCCCTGACCTGACTAGGGAGAGAGAGAGAAGAGGAGGAGGAGAGGAAGAAACCCACGCAACTGAGACACTTGTTCTACCGTGAGAGAGAGAGTGCAACAGAGGCTCCGACGGTCAGCAGAAATCCACACAGCTGAGAGGGAAGGAAACCAGGCAGAGAAGGGTGATAAAACGATAAAAAAAAAATGGTCAATGTGAGGAGGGTAAAGTGGTACAAAGAGAGGGGGGTTAAAGACGAGTTTCTGAAACTTTCTTCCCTCCCGGGGAGGAAGAGTAGCACGTGGTTGGATTTGGGGGAGTGGGAGTCAAAATTAATGGAACAAGGTGGCACAATGTTAGTAATTAATTTTGCATTTTTTCTTGTCTTCGTGGCTTTTAGTACAGTACTTAATAAATTTGGTATGCAAATATGTATATACAAGTAGTACCATTAAATTCGAAATGGTATTCGGTACTGGCCAATACGAAATTCCGAACCTTGCCTTAGCCCAGGGCAGATTAGGTTCCTGGATCCGCCCTTGGTCGTGCCAGTACCCTAATTGAGCCCTATATAACCCTTCTGACCCTACCTTATGGTCAGATGTTGGTTGCGAGTTCGATTCTCGAATGCTAGTAACTTCCCGTCTCGTAAATTTCCTTTTAGAAGGTTGCAACGGGTGAATTCCTCTTTATCAAGGGTACCCTATACTTGGGTTTTATGCCTTAAATTTATTCTTCCGCGAGGCGATTCCCTTCACGCTGTGCTTTCTTTCGGTTTTTTTTTTTACTTTATTCAGAATCCGATGGGTCAAATGTTGACTTGTCCTCCACGTGGCGAGCTCTGGTAGGCTAGTCAACGGTTGCCGAAACTCAAATAAGTTTACGCGTTAACCTTTTTTACATATGTTTTATACACGTTTTATACGAGATTCTCATAATAGCTGCACTTTTGAAATTACGAGTTTCACACTTTTGCTTGGTGTGGTGATTCTCTAAAAGCCGAGTTACTATTGTCCGCCAGAATTAAAAGCACTTATACCAACATCAATGGCCTGAGAATATCAAGATGTTTCGCCCCATTAGTCTTTGCAACGTGAGGTATAAAATCATCACTAAAATTATCGTTGCCAGACTAAGGCCCCTTCTTGATAAAATTATAAGTCCTTTCCAGAGCAGCTTCATTCCTGGGAGATCGACCAATGATAACATCATCATCACTCAAGAAATTTTGCACTCCCTTCGGTCCAAAAAAGGAAAAAAGGGAGGTATTCTTCTTAAGATTGACCTAGAAAAAGCTTATGACAAAATTTCTTGGAAATTCTTGCTTGATACTCTCTTATTTTTTAATTTGGATCCCTCTTTAACTGCCCTTATCATGAGTTGCATTACTAGTGTAAAAACTGCGATTCTTTGGAATGGGAAACCTTTGGAGGAATTCTCCCCTGGGCGGGGTATCAGACAAGGAGATCCTCTATCCCCTTACTTGTTTGTCTTATGCATGGAACGGCTTTCTATTCTTATTGATTCTAAATGTGGGGAGGGTAATTGGAAGGGTATCAAAGTCTCGAGAGACTCTGTTGCACTTACACATCTTTTTTTTGCGGATGACCTTATCCTTTTTGGTCATGCCAATATAACTAATTGTAAAGCCATTATGGAAGTGCTTAATGATTTTTGCATCATGTCTGGGCAAACGGTGAATGCTTGACCGAAATCCTAGACCTAAATTAATGGGTTGCCCCAAGCGTAGGGCTGAGACCGGTGTAGCATAATACCCGGTAAGACCGGAATCGAATCCACAGAGACGGCGGAGAGTGCTTAACTAAAAACTCGGGTTGTGACCTTTGAAACGGCTCTTAGGTAGCCACCCTTTGTGATTTGATGGGGAAATTAACTAAACTAGAGTAAAACTGGTTTGATTAAACTGTTTAAAAGAAGATACGGTCGTATGGTTCATAACACCAGTGACCAGGCCCAGACAGTTCCGCTCCGTTTGGTGTTCTAAGAACGTTTGATTTTAGAGAGAAAAAGGTACCCCGAAAGATGCGAATCCTCGTGGTTGCCGTTTACCCATGTACAGCGAAGAACGAGTTTTGGTCCCCCGTTCCCCGCGTTACATGGGCTCCGACAATGCCCGGATTCGTCCACGGAAGTTCTTTAATAACCTAAAATTGCTTGTCCGTTTATTAATTCTGAAAACAGAGCGAGAACATACCTAGCCCTAGCCACGGCGTGTTAATCACCCCGCGACCGTACCTATGGAACTACTCACTCATGTTTAAGCAATAAGCGAAGAAAACCCTAGATTGAAACATGCTTCTGAATACGAAATAAACAAAAGATACGAATTAAACAAGTACCAAAGAATAACTTTATTAAAGAACGGGAATTAATAACGAATTACCGGAATGCGAGTAATTGAACGTAAAGAGCTTGAAAAGTTGAAAGGAAAATCTCCAAAGGAAAAGTCGGCTCCTCAAACGGAAGAAAAACAAAGTAAAGTTGGGAACCCTAATTCTGCCTCAAAACGGGGTATTTATAACCCTCGCAGTCAAAACACGTGGCAAAGTCAAACGGGCAGAATAAAGGCCTCGGTATCGATACAGGAGAAGTCCTGTATCGATACCCGTAGGTTCTGTTTCCAAGATGACGCTTGGGTATCGATACAGGAGAAGTCCTGTATCGATACCGGTGCTCAAAGTTGACTTTTTCAGCTTTTGGTCGTCCTTGCTTTGGGTCCCACCGGTTCCCCACATGCCCGATGCCTTGTGTCTTATTCCCGTGCTCCTTTTGGCCCGTTTCCTACAAAATAAACACAAAACACCAAAAACAAGACAAACACCGAATCAAGTGGAAAATGAAATAAAACGCGCCTCTAATGCGCTAATTTGCCCTACTTAGGCGCTTATATCTTGAGATATTGCGCGCCTATCACACCCCCCAACTTGAAGGTTGCTAGTCCCGAGCAACGAAAAGAATAAAAATAACTGAAAGGATAGATCTTTTAAACCCCCGGGTGGCCCCGGTAGGACGAGTGAAGTCTCGTGAGGGTTTTCAGCAGTGATAACCCACAAAACACAAAGGACTCAGACATTTGGATGCAACTCAACCCAATCAATAGCTTCTCGAAGCACTACAATGACTGTCAGGCAAGTTAAAGACAAGACATTTCATCCATGGACAAAGTTAAACAAGTGAACTTCACAGCAATCTTAACACAAAAATTAATCCTCTCACCTACGATCGGATAGAGAATTTTCAAATGGCATGCATGTATGGAAAAACCACATATAGAAATTCGCCAATCCTTGAGAATAGTTCACACACCGTTGATAGCCCAATATTTCTTTAAGCACACTCCTTCCCTTTTTTTTTTTTTTTTTCTCTTTGTGTGGTCGTGCAATGCCGGATCTCTCGGGCTTTCTAGTTGACTCTTTAACGAGCTTTGGGTCGGCTATCCCCAAGCCAAACGGCATTAGAGCACCAGGTTTTAAGAGACCCCTACGGACCTAATTGCTCAAGTCAAAAAGGCTTTATTGAGATCCAAGCTAACCAAACTTAGCGATACTTTCACAAGGTCTATCCATCTTTTGACGCGAACAACATGGTGGGAGCATACCCCGATTGTCCGGTTACTACTCAATGGACGCCCGGATAAGCATTAACAATATAGCACACATAACGTGTTTTTCTTTTTTTTCTTTTTATATTGGGGAAGGAGTTCCAAAAATTCCATTGAATAAGTTAACACATACTGAAATATCAAAGACATATGAACCAAACTCGAGGCTGGTAAATACTCTAGTGGACCAGTGTGTGTGTGAGAGCATGTTTTCAAATGACCAAACGCTATCCGACTATAGATGATACGGGCTAACTAAGTGGTTCCTAAACATCATGTTCACGAGCTTAAGTCTATCCATGAAATCATATCGAGACTTCGACTCGCACAACAACCCCTATAGTACGAATTAGCAGTCATCAACCAAGAATAGTTACACCCAAGCATCCAAAGTCCTTTTTTTTTTTTTTTTTTTTTTTAATCAAAAACATGTACGAAGTACACCCTCCCCCCAACTTGAAATGTGCTCTGTCCCCAGAGCATAGAGACAAAGAAAGAGAAAAACAAAGAGAAGGAAAGGGTGAACCTGAGGTGGCAGCCAACCACCTTGACCCCGGCCGATGTATGGGGAATTTGCCGTCACCGTTGCGTTTCGTCATCGGAACTGCTTTCAGGATCCGCTCCTTCGGACCGAACAAGGTCCACAGCTATTCACACAGAGCCGCGCCAAAGCTTTATTGGACTGACAACCGCCACACTTAGTGGCACCCCTGCTCGAGGCTCCTGAATGCCTCACTCACTCCGGCGGAGAGGCTCAAACTACCAAGGCTAGTGTGGTAGCATGCTCGTCCTGCAAAAGACTAAAGAACCAACTACCTACTAGGCAACAAATGACATTAGTATCGCCCGCTAGTGAAAGCCGGGCCACAACAAATAAAGAGAGAAAATAAAGAACACCACCAGACATTCACGCAGTCTCACGTGTCATACTTTTCTCCCCATCCCCCAACTTGAATTGAAGAGTGGGTGGCTATACAAGACCATATTTTTTTATTTTTTTTTGGAATGAATTTTAAGTGAGAGGGAGAGAGAGAGAGAGAGAGATCTTTGAAACGTGGAATTCGGAAATTAATCCAATCCACAAAGATGAATCCCATGAATGCACCACCCCACGCTAAGCTTTTTGCTAAAAACTGAACTCGGCCAGACCACAAGAAAAGATACTTCGAGTAAAGCAATTGCCGAATTGTTTTAAGAAATTGAAGTGCCTCTAAGTGCTCACGTGGAACCAAATTAAGTTTCGAGCAGTGGACATAATTTGCAATAGAAGGAAGATAAACAAAATCGTTATCATCAACACCAAGAAAATCAATATGTTCCACTACCGTCGACTTCGACTCTTCTACCGAAACCTCATCCGCCAAGTATGGTTTCTCAACTAATTCCTCCTCAACAAAGTCTTGGTCCCCCAAAATAAGAGACTCACTCTCACCCCCATACTTCATATCTTGCTCGTCCATTAAGGACTGCAAATAATCAATCTCAGCGTCCCACTCCTCAGTAGTGGGAGATTGTTCGATCGGACCATCATACAGAGGGCAGTGAGCTCCTCGTTCTCTAGACTCATAGGAACGCAAAAGGAAAACGTAGGCAGCGCGGATCAACAGTGGGAAATACATGAGAGGGGGTTCGACCTTTACATTAGACTCAAGGGTGAAACATTGAGCAGTTAGCTCCTCATCCCCTCCAAACTCAGAAGGTTCCACCAAACCATCATCCACCCCACCCTCAATGACAAGGTGGTCAACTTCCTCTTCTCTCTCTTCCCCAGCAATAAGCTCCTCATCCCCTCCAAATTCAGAGTACTGTGGTAAGACCAAGTCAATCTGCTCAACATCGTTAACCAGACCTACTTCCTCTTCCCTAGGAGTAAACTCCTCATTCCCTCCAAACTCGGAGGGTTCCTCCAAACGATCATCAACCCGTCCTTCAATGAGAAGTGGGTCGACTTCCTCTCTTCTATTGACTTGAGGCGGATAGGGAAATGTCTCCCACTCCTGTTGGGCTTGTCCCACTGCCTCTGTGAGTTGAGTCAACTGGGACCTAAGGTCCTCAATTGCTTGGGTGGTTTCCGCGGTGAAGGTCATCTGCGATCGCACAAGAGTCTGTACCATCTCATCAAGCTCCTCATCATGAGGGGGGTAAGTCAGCTCTGGGGGTGGGCCAGTAGAATAAGGATCAAACCCTTGCGGGTCTTGGAAAAGGGAGCCAAATTGGGTCTCATAGTCCCAAAAGGGTTCAGGAATTTGTGCCAATGGACTCGAAAAAATGTCTGAGTAATGCTCGTGATCCCACGAGGACTCAAAAGTACCCGGTTGACTTGAAGGGATATTCTCGTAACCCCAAGTAAAATTTTGTATTTGTGCAGATTGACACGAAGGAATACCTACTTGGCTCTCAAAATTCCAATAGGGTTCGTTAATCCGTGCAAATTTACTCAACAACATACTATGGTGTTGCTCTAACTCCCCAGGGGTATCAAGAAGGCCCATCAGTTTTTTTTTTTTTTTTTTTTTTTTTGACTCAGATAAAAACACAAAGATACTAACCCGAATTCTTAACACCTCTTGCCGTCCCCGGCAACGGCGCCAAAAATGCTTGACCGAAATCCTAGACCTAAATTAATGGGTTGCCCCAAGCGTAGGGCTGAGACCGGTGTAGCATAATACCCGGTAAGACCGGAATCGAATCCACAGAGACGGCGGAGAGTGCTTAACTAAAAACTTGGGTTGTGACCTTTGAAACGGCTCTTAGGTAGCCACCCTTTGTGATTTGATGGGGAAATTAACTAAACTAGAGTAAAACTGGTTTGATTAAACTGTTTAAAAGAAGATACGGTCGTATGGTTCATAACACCAGTGACCAGGCCCAGACAGTTCCGCTCCGTTTGGTGTTCTAAGAACGTTTGATTTTAGAGAGAAAAAGGTACCCCGAAAGATGCGAATCCTCGTGGTTGCCGTTTACCCATGTACAGCGAAGAACGAGTTTTGGTCCCCCGTTCCCCGCGTTACATGGGCTCCGACAATGCCCGGATTCGTCCACAGAAGTTCTTTAATAACCTAAAATTGCTTGTCCGTTTATTAATTCTGAAAACAGGAGCGAGAACATACCTAGCCCTAGCCACGGCGTGTTAATCACCCCGCGACCGTACCTATGGAACTACTCACTCATGTTTAAGCAATAAGCGAAGAAAACTCTGGATTGAAACATGCTTCCGAATACGAAATAAACAAAAGATACGAATTAAACAAGTACCAAAGAATAACTTTATTAAAGAACGGGAATTAATAACGAATTACCGGAATGCGAGTAATTGAACAGAGCTTGAAAAGTTGAAAGGAAAATCTCCAAAGGAAAAGTCGGCTCCTCAAACGGAAGAAAAACAAAGTAAAGTTGGGAACCCTAATTCTGCCTCAAAACGGGGTATTTATAACCCTCGCAGTCAAAACACGTGGCAAAGTCAAACGGGCAGAATAAAGGCCTCGGTATCGATACAGGAGAAGTCCTGTATCGATACCCGTAGGTTCTGTTTCCAAGATGACGCTTGGGTATCGATACAGGAGAAGTCCTGTATCGATACCGGTGCTCAAAGTTGACTTTTTCAGCTTTTGGTCGTCCTTGCTTTGGGTCCCACCGGTTCCCCACATGCCCGATGCCTTGTGTCTTCTTCCCGTGCTCCTTTTGGCCCGTTTCCTACAAAATAAACACAAAACACCAAAAACAAGACAAACACCGAATCAAGTGGAAAATGAAATAAAACGCGCCTCTAATGCGCTAATTTGCCCTACTTAGGCGCTTATATCTTGAGATATTGCGCGCCTATCAGTGAACCTATCTAAGTCCAAGTTATTTGTCTCCCCGAATGTGTCCCGTCCTAAGACTCGTCGTTTGAGCAACCTTTGTGGTATTGCTCTAACTAGTGACCTGGGGAAATATCTTGGGGTTCCTCTCCTACATAAAAGAGCTAGCAAGGATCATTTTAAACATATCATTGAAAAAGTTCAATACAAGCTCTCTGGATGGAAATCGAACACTCTTATGTTAGCCGGAAGGGCCACCCTTATCCAAGCTACTACTTCCACCATCCCTAGTTACACCATGCAAACCATGAACTTCCCT
The DNA here is from genome assembly GCA_016920895.1 of Vaccinium myrtillus. Taxonomy (NCBI): domain Eukaryota; kingdom Viridiplantae; phylum Streptophyta; class Magnoliopsida; order Ericales; family Ericaceae; genus Vaccinium; species Vaccinium myrtillus. Next base: position 167,614 of record JADGMU010000949.1, read on the forward strand.
GTGAATGTGTGTGATAAACTGGATCGTATTAATAAGGATTTTCTGTGGGGTGACACACCTGAGAAAAAGAAGTTACACCTTATTAATTGGAACACGGTGTGTAAAAGCAAAGATATGGGCGGTTTGGGATTGAGAAAAGCGAGAACTCAAAATCTTGCTCTTCTGACCAAACTTGGTTGGAAACTTATTAATGATGAGGATAGTTTATGGGTCAAAATCCTCAAGAGTAAATATTTGAAACACAATTCCCTCCAATCTTGGCCGAGCAATAGAGCTGCTTCTCATGTTTGGAGAAGTATAACTCACATTAGAGACATCCTCCAGGAAGGTACTAAATGGACCATAGGAGACGGTAGTTCTGTCGACCTCTGGAATGACTGGTGGTGTGGGAATGGTCCTTTAGCCAAGAGACATCCTGGCTTGCACACTAAAATCAACACTAAGGTGGCGGAAATCATTGACAATGGCTGCTGGAATCTTGATAGCATTGATCACCTAGTGGATGAGATCTCCCGCGAGGACATCTTTAATACGGTTTTGCCTTTGTACAATCAGGCGAGTGATCATCCCTCTTGGTCTGGTTCCTCCAACGGCAGCTGCACTGCCTCTGCTGCTTATGAGCTTATTAATGAGGATGTGAATGGTACTAAGGGTTGGAAGTGGTTCTGGAAAATGAAGGTGCCACAAAAATTGAAAACCTTTTTTTGGCTCATCCTCCATGATAAACTTCCTACCAACTTGCTTCGTGCTAAGAGAGGAATTAATACCTCTGACTGCTGCCCTAGATGTAACCTTGCCCAGGAAAATATTGATCACATGTTTAGGGGATGTCCTAAAGTATTCGATCTTTGGGACAAAATCCCATCGGGTCGGTTAATGAGAGGGGGTTTTATCAACTCTACGTCGGATTGGATCTCTGCCAATCTGAAAAAGAAAAAAAATTTACACATGGGAATGGATATTGCTTGGAACATTCTTTTTGGTATCACTCTTTGGCAAATTTGGAAAGATCGCAACAGGAAAAGTTTTGATAATTTAGAGTGGATACCGGAAATAAGTTTCAAGAATATTTGTTCCTATGCTTCGGAAATCGTGGAGGCTTTTAATTCCCCTCTTGTTACTGACCCTCCTCCTAATCGACTAATACTTTGGTTTCCACCTACCGCAGGTTCTCTAAAGCTCAACACCGATGGGTGTTGGTACGAAAGCACAAGGAAGGCAGGTTTTGGAGGCCTTTTCAGGGATGCTCAAGGTGAATGGGTGCTCGGATATCATGGGAGAATGGCGGCAAACTCGAGCCTGGAAACGGAGATATGGGCTATCTACAGGGGCCTAACTATTATTCTAGAAAAAGGCCTCTCCAATGTCCAAGTTGAGTCTGATTCTCAAACGGCAGTCCTTCTTTTCAACGATGGAGCGAACACCAATCACCCTCAAAGTAACCTTATCAACGATGGACACTATCTCTTAGGCGAGGGGTGCACACTCACTCACACATACCGCAAAGTGCAAATGCGTGCGCCGATTTCCTTGGATTTGGAGTGGGCGAGCGTAACGAGGATTTGGTGGTGTATGATAGGCCACCATTGGAAATCCGTGAATTCATGAATAGGGATAGGCTAAACATCCGCCGAGATCCTTGATTAATGATTTCTCATCTTGCTAATCTAGTTTCTTCTAGCTTTCCTTTATTGTTTTTTAGGGTGATTTGCTTTGATGTATCTTGACATTATTCTCTAAGTTTTAATCTATTTCCGACTTACCAAAAAAAAAATGGCAGAGATAGTTGGAGCCGGTGAGGACCTTGCCACTTTATATTATTTCTTTTATATCTCAAATCTATAGGATTTCCATCTCAAAATCGAATTAGTGTTCTAATTAATTACCAAACAAATCAACTTGAAGATGAGATCTAATCATTTATATATGATAGCACAAAATGTAAAATATCGATAGATGAATTTTTAACAAAAAAGAAAAAAAAAATACTCCACAGTTTGGCCTTACTGAGTATAGATCCTCACTCCACCCCCGAGCAACGTACGGAATTGGACATTAGTTTGGTAGAAAATGCCACAATAAAACATAAAATCAGTTTTAGTTTTTATCTTCATGATAATTGATAATGAAGTTATCTTTGCCGATCAAAATAAATGATACTGGAGAGTTGCAGTAACACATGAAAACCATATATTACTAGCCAGGGTTTTTCCAATTACAACAGCAAGCATCACAGCTCTCTCCCAATTACACATGAAAAGACTGTAGGAATGTGACTAGTCTACCATTACTAGCATAATAAGCCATGACAGGAAGATCAAGAAATATTGCAGAAAAAGACTGCAACCAAGCAACAAAACAACAACAAAAACAAAATGGAAATGACAAGAAAGAAAAGAAGAAGCATAAAAAAAAATTGGGAGAGAAGAGATGCTTTTATTTTCCACCCGATCCAATAAAAACTCAGGAGCTTGGACCCGCCCTGTGATCAAAATGGAGAAGGATTTGCAGCCTCCAGCTTCTCGAGTTGATCCAGTCTCTTGTCCACTCTATCCATAAGTTCTTCCAGTGCATCTCCCCATTCCACAAGTTGTTCCAAACTATGCCCCTCAATATACTTCTTAGTTTTAGCCTCAATTTCTTTCAGAATTTCATCTCCTCTCTTCCTTTCAATTTCCCCCACATTTTTCGCCATGGTAAGCTTCTTCTCTACCACACGCATGTTTGCCTGATTAAAAACTCCGACGTCATGCTCTCGGAAAACGCCAAATCTACGTTTCAATAAGTTCAATTGTGATTCACTCACATTCTTTATGATCACCAACCTAATTTTTCGACCACCCATATTTTTCTTATCCATGGAAAAAAAAAATGATTCTCCTACCAAGAAAGAGTGGTTCTACTTCGGAGGTGTGTGTCCTTTGAAAAAACAAGGGATATTTATAGGGGTTTCTCCAGTTTTTCGGGCCAAAATAGGTATTAATAATTTACCTAGTAAGAATAGATTTTGTAAATCTGTGTGAATTTAATTAGTAACTATCTTCGGTGATTTTCAAAATCTCATGCAGGTGAATATATGACTAGGTTATGAGGTGGAAGATTTTAATGCATGAAATTTTCATTCCTTTGAGCCACCATGATGTTGTCGGCAAGGTTGGGTCCCAGTCAGAAACTTGTCAATGATTTTTTTTTTTCACTTTTTTTTGAAGAATTTTATTATTTATTGGAATAGGTAACAAAGAAGATTAAAGGAATAGGAGGCACAATGAAAATTGATGCACATATAATCTGGTAGACATTTTCCTACCGGGCAACATTGGTTGTGTTGCGTGACGTCATAAATGGTTCCTAGTTGTCTGCCTTGTGGAAAATGGAAATGAATCAATTTTCCAGGTTTAAATCATACCACAAAATAAAAAGCAAATGCACCTTATTGCTTTTCATGAATGTGCACTATATGCAATCCGAAATATGGATATGTTTTAAAGAACTGTGGTGTTGGCAATATCTAGCAAACAAAGAACAAATTTAAAAACGGCATTACAGAATTAAGAGCACTATCTTACTAAATGTGAAAAATTCATCAACGTATAATATTTAAGTAAAACTAGTTGGCCTTATCTTTGTTGTGCTTACCGGTCAAAATTATATTGCCTGTGTACGTTTTTTTTTTTTAATAAGGATACATTCCAAAATGATAAAGAAAAATATTGCCCAAACCACAAACATAAGGCCAACTAGTTTTAGTAAAATATTGTACATTGATGAATTTTCCAAATTTAGTAAGATAGTGCTCTTAATACTCGGAAATGATTGTGACACACACACTCAACCACACACAACCACACACACACTCACCGTATGTGAGTGTGTGTGTGGTTGAGTGTGTGTGTATGTATGTATGTATCACTAATACTGTAATACCATTATTAAATTTGTTCCTTGTTTGCTAGATATTGCCCACACCACAGTTCTTTAAACGAAGTCTAATATTTTTCGGATCTTATACATTGTACTTTGAAAAACAATGGGTCGTCCTATTGGCTTTTTTTCTTATCAGCAACAGAATTTTACAACAATTCGAAAAAGGGTACATCGAGGAAAAGCCAAATGCAGAGCACAAAACATAGTATCTGGGAGAGAAGAGAATTCAGCGAAATGCTAAAAAAGAAAAGAAGGATTACAAGTCACATTAAAAAAAAGTACTAAAAGTTCAGTCCCAAATGATCATTTAGCAGTAGAGAGCATTTCACCATCACCACCACTGCTAAGAATGATTTGGGACTCTCACAATTTGGTCACCAGCATTTGAACAAAATTAGGCCCACCTATTAACGCCCACTGGGCTGATAGGCTGACAATAAGTCTTAACGACAGTCCAGTAAACTGATTTTAACATTTTCTTTTGGACAATTACCATCTTTCGAAGATATAAGGGGTTCTGACAAGCCGCCCCTCTTTCGTTGCATCTCTCCCGTCCAAACCCACCACGCATCTAATCCATCCCGCCTCACTCTTTTCCCCACGCGCACCCTGTTTTACTTGTTAGGAACCCAGGAGGGGATCCCTAATTGTGGGCACCCGGTCCTTTTCCTCTTTTTTCTTATTATTTGAACTAGAATGCTACTGTTAATTGTTTGTTTGCTAGTTTGATGACGCAATCATAGTCCCATTCATTCATTCACTCTCTCTCTCTCTCTCTCTCTCTGTGTTTTAGGCTTTTGTCCATTTTGTGAACATGGGTACACGTAAAACTAGAATAAAATCGTATTTATACCACTTTAATTAAGAATTCACATTCCTTCTAAACTATTCACACCCGCCAAAATGAAAGAACTCACCTCTCAAATGCAGAATTCACACATCAAAATCCACTATCCAAAATACACAACTCACACACCTCGAATACAGAATTCACACCCTCCAAATTAAAAAAATTCATACCACTCAAATGCAGAATTCACATATCACAACTTACTTCCCAAATTACACAATTTACACCACAAATAAAAGAATTTACATCCCTCAAATACAGAATTCACACCAGTCCAGAATAATTCACACCCCTCAAATGCAGATTTCACACATCCTCTATACAATTCACATCCTAAATTTTTTTTGCGACGCATAATTTTATATGGTCTTGTTTGATAGATCTCGTCGAGTAGGTTCTAAAAATATAAATTTAACAAAAAATGGATATATATATATATATATATAGGACCCCCTTCTAATAAGGGACCCTTATTTAACTTTCCATGCGGACCTAGGGGCATTTTCGACTTTCCGGACCAAATTTTGACGATCCGATCCGCTCAATGTTTTTAAAATGTGTTTTCAAGGGCCTACGCGGAGAATCTCCGAAAAAAAATACCCGGAAGGGCTTGATCCGAGCAGTTTCCGATAAAAACTATACATATACAGTTTTTATCGGAAACTACTCGGATCAAGCCCTTCCGAGTATTTTTTTTCGGAGATTCTCCGCGTAGGCCCTTGAAAACACATTTTAAAAACATTGAGCGGATCGGATCGTCGAAATTTGGTCCAGAAAGTCGAAAAAGGGCAGGTCCGCATGGTATTTCTAATCCGGACTTTTTTATTTCCGGATCTCATGATCCAAACATTTTTTTGACGATCCGATCCGTCCAATGTGTTCAGAAGGTGTTTTCAAGGGTCCACGCGAGAAATCTTAAAAAACAAATACCGGGAAGGGCTTGATCCAAGCAGTTTTCGCAAAAAATATATATTTACATTTTTTTCGAAAACTGCTTGGATCAAGCCATTCCCGGTATTTTTTGTTGAAGATTTCTCGCGTGGACCCTTGAAAACACTTTCTGGAAACATTGGACGGATCGGATTTTCCAAAAATAATTTGCAACACAAAAAAAACCATTTTTTTCTTATTTCCGGGAGGTGTGGATTAGAAGTTTTTCGTATATGTATATATGTATATATATATATCCTATCCGGACGACCTGATATAGCCTATGTCCGCACTTTAAGTTTCAGCCGTTGGATCGCATCCAACGGCTCTGATAAAAGAGGAGGAACACGCAGGTCGAAAGGCACGGGTCCAGGTAAAAACATATATTGACAACAATATCGTAACACCTTGGACCAATTAATTAATCTTTTCTAGAAGCTTCAATTACTAATTAACAAAATTATCTATAGGTTTTGAGTAATTATCTTTCGAGAACATCGTTCACCGCCTTGTGCCACCCAATAATAGACACATCTCTCATAGACGTAGACATATTCGTTCTCACCCAAAAATAGAAAAAAAAATACTCGTTTCCTTGAAAAAACAAGAGACTCGTAATGCCCTAATTACCACTGAACAACAAAACCGAGTGGATGACTACGTCCGTCAGAGACTACAATTTTGCACATTTTAATAATCGAGAAAAAGAACTTCCGTGTGCGTGAGCAAGTCTCGATCGATCACGGGGTCTAACTATAATGCTGGAGAAAGGGTGGGATTTTGTATGCAATGAATCTGACTCTCAAGAGGCTGTCAAATTCAACAATGAAGATCCAAATCCAGATCACCTGTATCGTGGAACCATATGGGAAGCAAAAGCTCTCCTTGCTCGTACGAACACATCTTTATCTCACATCCACCGTAAAGCCAACTGCAGTGCCGATATTCTAGCACAGTTGGGAGCGGAACAGGAAGAAGACTTTGTTGAATGTGAAGAAGCTGCCTTGGGTGTAGGCTGTATTTTTGTTTTTTTGTTTTTTTGCTACTCTTGCTTAGGTTCTGTATCTGATTTGGTTCTCTATGCTACTATGGCTAAGCCTTTGTTGGTTTAATATATTCACTTTCGTTACACCCAAAAAAAAAAAAAAATCGATTATCCTTTGATTCCAAGATCACTTTTTTTCTTCTTATTTTTTCACATATTTAAATATTCTTATTGATTTTTTAGGACTGTAATCATGGATTGCAGTCATGTCACATAAATTGTGATAATGCAAATCTAAGGCCCTGGGGCCTCAGAAAACCTTTGTTTTGAGGTCGACTTGTGTTCGGCTAATTCATACACAGGGCTTTATCACAGTCCCTCACTAGTGGGCATTGAGAATCTTGAGATTCATTTCCAAATTAGTTGATTCAGTGAGCTGAATGGTGAATTATCAAAAAGAGATTTCGAATTTAGAAGACCATTAACTAGACAAATGAGAAAACATATATAAACCAATCTTTAAGGTTGATGAAGAAACTATTAGAAATTTAGAACATGGTGTGTACATCTCAAGACCAGCCCAGCCCAATGACAGACCTAAGTTATGGTCCTTATGGACCTCCACAACTTTTACTCTTACTCTTGGGCCTTTTGGCGAGATATTAGCACTCTATTGGGCCCCATGATAAGGAAATTTTCTAAGAGATAAACCAATAAACCATGGAGGAGTCTTGATTGGGCTGAGCTCTTGAGGAACCTGCTTTCTCTAGGCCTTTAAAGGCCATAATTACTTTTTGTAGCCCATAAATACAGGCCTCCAAAAGTAGGAAGCCCAAGACAAACGCCTGAAAATTCCACCATAGAGATCCATTATCCATTACAGTTGGATCATGAGTTAAAAATAATAGAATTGATAGGTACGACCCACCAGCCGCAGCAACGGTGAGCCTTATCGAGCTCGAGTTTGGCTCTTTTATTAAACGAGTCAAAAACTTGAGCTCAAACTCGGATCAGCAATAATTGAGTCGAGCCCTTAATGAGGCGACCTACGTTTAGGAAATTGATATTCGCACTCCCAATTTTGATGCAGGAGCTCCAAGCTACAGTAGTTTTTCAAAATTACCCTTTTGCAAGTTCTATGATTTACTTCAGTCACTCCAAAAAAACAAATAGTTTTTTTTTTATCAGAAAAAACGTATAGTTAATCAACTCCTTTTACTGCACGTCACTGAATTGCCTACTTCCATATGTAATGTTTCCTTGGTAGACTCTTTATGTTATTGTCTCCATATTCTGCATCAGGACAACCTGGACAAGAAGTGGTCTTCGGCCTATGATTGTAGAACCATTCTTTTGTCCATGCAAAGTCTCTTGAGAGTTATGTTACTTTTCCTCTCAGGAGTTCTCTAACTTTGGTGATGTGCTTTGTTTGTCTCACTATGAGTTTTAAACTGTAAATTTGCGGCCGTTATGAAGATTTTGAGGAAAAAATAGTAGATAGTAAATAGTACGAAAATATAAAAATCTTGTGTCGCAACCATTATGAAGATTTTGCAGCATCAACATTTTCAATTGTGTGATGTTTATTTTGGAGAATTCTAGCAATGTTTAGTTTGTTTTTTTTTTTTTGCGCAAAGTGGCATGAAGCAATCGGATATAAATGCATGTTTAATGTTTGAAACCTAATTTTTATGTTGTGGAGTTTAATGTTTGGAACGTAAAGTTAATGTTAATGTTTAAAACCTAATGTTTATGTTTGGTTTTGTTTCAATTTTTCGTTTGGAGTGCCTTAGTAAATGAGAAGATAATTTGGGGGTGGAGTGCCTCAAGTAATTTTTATATCTTAGAAAGGGTAGTTTTGTAACTTCATTAAATAGTGGAGTGCCTGCATAAAAAAATGGAGCCTCAAAATCAGCACCCAAGGTTTATATACTAAATGATTCTGTATAATGAGTTGAGCCTATACAAACGACCCGAGCTTTGTCGGGCCGAGTCTAGCTTTAGAGTGTTAAGCTCGGGTCATTTAATGAACGAGCCTAAAACTCTAACTCGATCTTGACTCAATTAATAAACAAGTCGAGTCTTAATGAGTCGAGTTGCTCGCGTTTGTAGTAGCCCGAGTTGCCCCCCACACATGCATGTGGTCCCCACCATGTGTAGCCTCATACTTTTATGTGTAGGTCCAACATAAATTTGAGAACGTTGTGGTGTAGTTGGTGGGCAAGAACAAAGCTAGAATTCAAACTTATAGGTGGAATCCAAAAAATCAATAACTCCCTCTGTTCTAAGAAGAATATTTGATCTGTAAGCCGAGATATCTTGAAAAGAATACCTTTATTATTTGAACAATTTAATTTTTCAAAAATTAAAGAATTTGTTAATTTCTAGTATCATGTGGGGGAAAAAATTGAAATGTTTTAAACCAAAATGCATTTTTTTTAAGTTCTCATTGAATTGGACACTTTTTTGGACGAATAGAGTATTTCGTACCAAAAAAGTACATGTATTCGAAGAAGATTGATGATAGATAATACTCCAAAAAATACACAATTTTTATGTGTGAATGATATATCAACAATTATCAAACCCGTTAAAATTGGTGGAAGGTTATGACGCAATTATTTTTTTTTTTTTGTGTGTGTGTGAATGGTTAGGACCCAAAAAGCAGTGTACCTAGCTACCACTATTTCAATGAAATCTTTCTTCGCCTTTCAAAAATTGTGGGCCCACCGTCCGATCATTGTAACAATTTGAACTGTTCATTTTGTAGGACCCGTAAAATAATGTGTCTATGCAAAAATCAGCTTGTTCGAACATTTTAACTTAAAAACTATTGACAGAATCCAGACCGTTCATTTTTTGGCATTATTTATCCTTTGTGGGGTTGGTTCATCAAAGATTACCTGAACCTGTATAAAATCCAGAAGAGAGTAATATGAAAGAAGATCAGGACTCAAATCAAATGGACATGCAGAGTTCCCCTGGAGATTTTTCTTCAGTCAAAGTGTGGATAAAGTAAATGTTATGGTTCCAGATTTATGCAGCAGATTAAAGTTCCGGTAACATGTAGATAACAAACCATATTATTAATAGGAAGCTTTTTCAGCTATTGCAACAAACATCACCCTTCCCCAAATGTAGAAGCGAAGTACACACATTGCTAGAAAGCTTTTCAACTACTGCAACAAACATGACCCTTCAGGGTTCCGGAATTAGTTGAGGTGCGCGCAAACTGGCTTGAACATCCGGTTATTTAAAAAGAAAAAAAAAACAAACATGACCCTTAAGACCAACATAAAGGGAAAACTTAAAAACAAAGCTAGATTGCGGACCGCAACCAAGCAACACAACAATATTAACAAACATAAATAAAAAGCACAACCAGACAGGAGAGGAGATCAGGGTGGTTGCTTTTATTCCATCCAATTCACGAGACTTAGGAGCTTGGACCCTTCTCATGATCAGATGCTGAAGGATTTGCAGCCTCCAACTTCTTGAGTTCGTCCATTCTCTCATGCACTTTCTCCCTCAGGTTCAGCAGTGCATCTCTATACTCCAGAAGTTGTTCCAAACTAAGCTCGTTCATAGGAACTCCCAAGAAAGGATGTTTAGCCTTTTCGGCCATTATTTCTTCAGCTCGTTTGTTATTTTCAACATTCAATGCACTAACCATCTTGCTTAGCTTAAGAATGTTACGATCAATCGCCTGTTGATTGAAAACAAAAAATCGGCGATTTGAAAAGACTAGTCGTATTTTGGGTGCATTTTTTATTTTCACCCTCCAGAGCTTTTTACCACCCTTATTTTTCGAATCCATGGCTAAAATATAAGTACCAAAACAAGGGAGATTATATGGAGGTGTGTGTCCTTTAAAGAAGAGGATAGGTATTTATAGAGATTTTCTCCTTGCTTTGTGGTCCCAAATGAGTTTATTTCGAATTAATGAATTACCTGTTATGTTGAGTAAGAACAGATTGTGTAAATCTATATGCATTGAAGTAGTAACCATCTTTGGAGATTTTCGAAATCCCTTCTAATGGAAATACAACTAGGAAATGGGGTGGAAGAATTCAATGCATTAATCCCCCTTGCTATTTCACTTCTTTTTTCCTTCAAAAAAGTTAGGAACACAATCATTCGGACACAACCATGAACACAACCACTCTCATACATGTAAGTACTCCCACACAATATTACGTGGAACCCACGTGTATGTGAGAGATGGAGTTTAGGGTTGTGTCTGGATCAGTTGTGTTCCTTAATGCCTATGTGTTTTTCCCTATAAAGCTTGTTGCCGTCACATCGCCTTCTCGATGAAAAATTAAATCAAAGACACAATCTAACTTACGATAACGAGGTAACGAACATTAAACACAACCCTCGAATGACAAGACAATAACAGTAATAATGGCAGCAGCAATATAACAAAAGAAAGAGAATGTTATAGTCCAACGGTTAATAACCGTTAATAACAAACGACAAAAACCAAGTTATTAGCTTACGTACATTTGTACTAATTTGTAACAATATGACGTAAAGACTTTTAAGACATGTGAAAATTGAGTGACAAAACAACAAAAATAGCACAGAAGAAAATATAAATCAATAGTCAATGACAAACGACAAAAACCAGGTTATTAGCTAGCTTACGTACAAATGTACGTACTAATTTGTAATAATATGAGGTAAAAACTTTAAAACATCTGTGAGAAATTGAATGACGAAACAACAACAATAGCGCAAAAGAAAATATAAATCCAGTGTATAAAAAACCGAAAAAAAAAAAAAAAAAAGTGCAAGTGCGACTATTATATCGTGCAGGTAATTAATAATTATCATAAAGAAAAATATGATAATATTATATCCTGTAGTTGTTCCATAAAACTTGTTTCCGGAGGAAAGGGAAAAACACCACCGTGTGATTGCTGCTCCGGCTGCCACCGCCAAAAGAACTCGATCCTGGAGGTATTAACAGGAAAAGCACTGGTACCACCACCACCTCCAAAAGAACTCGAACCCATGCAAAAAGCTGGTTAGACATTTCACACATCAGAGAAACTGTTCACTTGCATGGTGTGATTCATGTACATAATTAAATATTGCTAAAAAGTACTCCCTCTGTTCCATTTTAATAGTTCGTTCGGGTCTTCAATGCAATTTTTAAATTATTTTTATCTTTCATTGTACAATATTTTTAAAGATTTTAAAAATTGTGTAATAGAACTAATTGAGATCTATCATATAAAATCCATATTTTTCATAAAATTCATTATAGATTAAATACTATTAACAATTTATAAATTTTGGAGACTGAATCGAACAATTAAAATGAAACAGAGAGAATACTCAGGAACCTGGCAATGATTTTGTCCCCGCTAGGGTGGCCGAATGAGTGATCTTTTGGCGACCCTTACTAGTCTTCCTTGGCATAGCTCTTCCGAGGGTAGGGTTAGGGCTTTGACCTCACCAGGGGAAGAGGGTGAAAAAGATGACAGTATGGAGTTGTGTATTCTAATTTTACTTGTGTTGAAGATATTTATAGAGTTATCTTGTAATTAGGGTGGTATTTATGAGTTGCTAGTTATGGAAATTTTATTTTTTTTCCTTTTTGATCTGCATTTGGAATTGAACAATATTCTTATGTGCAAGTCAAATTGTCCTGGTTGGGTGTTTTTGAAATGAGTTGACTGATAATGTGGGAGTATTCGGGTGAAATTTTTAATATTTTGAGGGTAGTAGTGGTATAGATTCATATTGTTTTCTTGGGGAAAAAAGCAACAAACTTCCAATAAAAATCCCTACAGAGTGTTAAAAATATCTTTTTATGAACCAAAAAAGTTAAAAAAGAGTAAATACAGAGAATTAATTTGAAAATCTGCATAAATTCCAAAAGATACTTTAATGGGATTTGGGGTACCCATAGTCACCCAAGTCATTACATCCCCGTAGTGACCTCAATTGTGGGTCCTCTATAATCTGTATTTGAGTAGATCATTCATGTAATAAATCAAATTAATTGGATATTGATAGCCATATGTTCAGAAACCATTAATATGGGTGGCCAATATCATTTGGAGAATACACTGTAAGACGAATTTGTCTCAATTGAATGTTTACCAATGTCTGATGATCATAATTTTTTGTACCCATAATGTTCTCAACATTCTTGAAAAGATGAACGGTTCCGATCCCAAATGAAGATTTCAGAGAGCCCACAATCTAGATCACTACTGGGATGTACTGACTTGGCTCATTATGGGAACCTGTCTAGTTTAATGAATAAGAGGAAAAATTACCCAAATAGGGCCGCATTGGAGGGACCCCTTTCATTTTCCTAGAGATGTAAGGAACAGAACCATCCAGACACAATTTGAACAAAACCCATCACATACACGTGAGTTTTCCTGAAATATGCATGGACCCACGTGTATGTGAGCGGTTGTGGTCGAAGTTGTGTCTGAATGATTGTATTCTTAGCATTTTCGTAAATTTTCCAGCTTTAAACATACCCACGAAATTTAAAGAAAACACTCTGTATTATTTTGTCTAAAGTATTTACGTAATGGAGAAAGTCACAGTAAATGTGTCTAGATTTGGTTTAAATAATTGCGGTACTGGCAATATCTGGAAAACAGAGTACAGATTAATTTGAAACGGTGTTCAAAATTAAAATCACGACAATACTAATTAAAAATGGAAAATTCATTAATGTATAATTTTCTTTGTTGTACTTGCCCAAACTAGATATTTTTTAATCGGATAAGGCTAGACTTATTTATCTTGTTGACCTTATCTTTGTTGGCAAGTGGTCCCACACTGCATCCCGCGATTGAGTCTCATTACCCCCTCTCCTATGTAATAGATTAGGAATGACGAATGACAAAAAAAAAAAAAAAAAACCTATCTTTGTTGTACTTAACAGTGAAAACTTATGATATTCCCCGTTGTATTATTCTTTTTCGTATGTAATTAATGACCGCAAAAAAATTCCAACGAATAGAAACCTCGACGTAAACCATGAACAACAATTGCACTTCTGAAATTAGGAGTTCAAATTTGGTTGATTTTTACCTTCCTTTTTTTTTATTATTATTATTGCTGGTTCTTTTTACCTACTATAAAACATCTTGAACATTACCATCAACGAAAATATAATTGAAATCGAAAATATAATTGGTATCGGAGATGCCAAAAATTTTGGGGCGGTTTGGCTTTGGTTTTCTCCAGTTTTGAGGCGGTTTGGCGTGTTGCTTTTTTTTTCTTGTTGGGTTTCACTTTTTTTTTTTTGGATGGTTTTTTTGGGTTTTGGTCTGGGTTAGTTTTGGGGGCTCTGGCTTTCTTGGTTCTTAGTCCTGTATTGGTTGACTTCTTGCTTTCCTTGTCTTTTGGGTCTTGGGTGGCGTTCGTCGTTGTGCCCTTGTTCCAATTAATTTTTGTAATCTCTTTCAAAAGATTAATAATTTTTTTGCCGATTGAAAAAAGAAAGGTACATTGAGAAAAGAAATTAAATCCCTAGCCAAATACAAGCCATCCGACTAAAATGTGTCATGAAGCAAAGTACAGGGCCATAAATAAAAATACATCCAACAAAGGATGAATGTGAGAGAGAAGAAAATTATAAATACATAAGAAACACCCTAGGCCAAAGCTCCCTTTGCCAGACATTTTGCATCACCCTCGGCAGCACCACAAGGCATGAAGCATCAGCATCAGCTATTACTTAAAAACTATTCGAGCGAATAGTACTCCTATTTTGTTTGAAATCTGGATCGTCCATCCAAGCAACAAACGGTCCAGATCGTGCACAGCATCTGCTGTGCACAAACTGCACCGCAGCAACCCCCGTCCCCAGAACTCCATCACATAAAAAGACAAATCACACAGAAAGCAGCAACAAGTAACTAAGAAATTAAGGAGTAGCAGCAAAGAAAGCATTCAAAATCAGCAAACAAATGCCTGCCAAAAGGATTGGCATCCTTTATCAAAATGTTCAGTAATAAGCATCCCAAAAACTTCATCATCAGCAAATTAGGTAGCAGTAGCAGCAGAAATCCAAACTCGGCAACAATATTCCTACCAAAAGCATTGGCATCCTTTATACTAATATTCAGCATCACCAGGAATATATAGTAGCATTGAAAGAGAAGATGTAGCAGCATCCACACCAAACAGCAATCCGACATCAGGCAAATATTTGCAATCAATTTCAAAATCTTCAAACTAGGAAAGTAACAGCAGGAAAAGTCTCTGAAATCCTCAACTAGAGGACTACCAAAAAGATTCGCAAACCTTGTCATTCACAATGAATCGTATCACCAAAAGAATTTGCAACATCTTACAAGGCTGATAACTTAAATTTATCTACTTTCGTAGGACACAGACTCACAACCCCAACCAAATGTAAGCACACCCCAACGCCCAATTAACTGACTCACAGACTCTACGACCTAAGGACAAGAACCCATAAAAGAAAGGATACCAGACAGACTCAATAGGACTCAGCAGACACAATAACTCCCCAACCTTGACAATTGACACACCTCGTACCAAAACAAAACTACAGCCAAAACTTGAACAAAGGTACTAACAAACCTGAAAGGACTCCCCAAAATCCAACTAGAAAACACCCCTCACCAAAGGACCACTCTCCCCCTCAAACCTCAACACTCTCGCTCCCAAAAGACACCACCACGAACACACCCCACACGCGCACAACGCTCTAGAAATCTGCAGCCATACATTTGTTCTAAAAATCTGGTGATACTAGTCTGATATAATTTAGCAAACAGGGGTGCTCCTCTGCAGAAGCCCAAACTCCTCTGCTGCAATCTCAATCATCTGTTTCAGCACTTGAACATCACTCTTGACCATGTCCACTCCTAACCTTTTGCCAGAACTAATTGTTCGGTGGACCTCAACAGATGTTACTTCTTGATCTTGCCTTGTCCCTCGTGAAGAATTAAAGTTTTGGATAAACTCACTTTCCAGAGCTCATGCACCCCTCATACAATTCATTCCTTATCCTTTTTCTGAGTTTGGATGGGTGAATGTCCACTGAGAGATTGATCCCCTCTATTTGAGATGCTCTGAGATTGTTCCTTGAATCAATCACTAGTGGTTCCACAGACAGAAATTAAGGAAACTTCCAACGGATAGACATTTTATAGAGGATTCTCATAATTGTTGCACTTTTGAAATTACGAGTTTCACACTTTTGCTTGGCAATTCATACTTTTTGGAATTTTGCCGATACTCTGGTTCTCTTGGATCATGAGCCGAGTGAAATAAATTTTATTTTTTTATCTTCATGAGAATGTTCTTTGCTGATCAAAATAAATAAATAAATGATGCTGGAGAGTTGCAGTAACACATGAAAACCATATATTACTAGCTAGGGTCTTTCCGATTACAACAGCAAGCATCCCAGCTCTCTCCCAATTACACAAGAAATTAAAGACCGTAGGAATGTGACTACAATTACTAGCATAACAACAAGCCATGACAAGAAGATGATCAAGAAATATTGCGGAAAAAGACTGCAACCAAGCAACAAAACAACAACAAAAACAAAATGGAAATGACAAGAAAGAAAAGAAGAAACATAAAAAAAAAAAGAGGAGAGAAGAGATGCTTTTATTTTCCATCCGAGCCAATAAAAACTCAGGAGCTTGGACCCGCCCCGTGATCAAAATGGAGAAGGATTTCGAGCCTCCAGCTTCTTGAGTTGATCCAGTCTCTTGTCCACTCTCTCCATAAGTTCCTCCAGTGCATCTCCCCATTTCACAAGTTGTTCCAAACTATCCCCCTCAATATACTTCTTTGTTTCAGCCTCAATTTCTTTCAGACTTTCATGTCCTCTCTTCCTTTCAATTTCCCCCACATTTTTCGCCACGGTAAGCTTCTTCTTTAGCACACTCAAGTTATGCTCTCTTGCCTGATTAAAAACTCCGATGTCATGCTCTCTGAAAACACCAAAACGGCGTTTCAATAAGTTTAATTGCGATTCACTCGCATTCTTTATGATCATCAACCTAATTTTTCGACCACCCATATTTTGCTTATCTATGGAAGGAAAAAAAAATCTCCTACGAAGAAAGAGAGGTTCTAATTTGGAGGTGTGTATCCTTTGAGAAAGTGAGGGATATTTATAAGGGTTTCTCCATTTTTGGGCCAAAAATCTATTAATGATTTACCTAGTAAGAATAGATTTTGAAAATCTGTGTGAATTTAATTAGTAACTATCTTTGGTGATTTTCAAAATCTCATACAGGTAAATATAACTAGATTAGTGGAAGAATTTAATGCATGAAATGGAAAAGAAGAATAATTAGGACTTGACTACATATATTCAAATGTACGAACTTAATTAAAAATGGGAAAATAGTGAAAAATAAAGTAATAATAGTAAGTAAAAGCACCACCACCACCACTCGCCCGGGCTTAAAAAGTCAAGGATTTTGTTCTTTGCTCTTCTTGCATGCGCCTTCGGTTTCGACTAGGACCCCACACCACCCAACCTTGCCAACAACATCATGGTTAGAAGCTGAGAAGCAGCGTGAGCTTGAGCCCAAGCGTGGTCAAGCTCAAGCTCACGCTGCCTCTCAGGTTCTAACATAGCCTGCACGTTTGTCAGCTGCATATTGAGGAGACAAATTTTCATTCCGTTGAGCCACCATGATGTTGTCGGCAAGGTTGGGTGGTGCAGGGGTCCTAGTCAAACACTGAAAGGCGCATGCAAGAAGAGCAGCAACAAAAATCCTTCGGCTTTTCAGCCCGGGCCGAGTGGTGGTGGAGGTGCTTTTACTTAATATTACTACTTTATTTTTTACTATTTTCCCATTCTTAATTAAGTACGTACATTTGAATATATGTAGTCAATTCCTAATTATTCTTCTTTTCCATTTGATGCATTAAATTCTTCCACCTCATAACCTAGTTATATTTACCCGTATGAGATTTTGAATATCACCAAAGATAGTTACTAATTAAATTCACACAAATTTTCAAATTCTATTCTTACTAGGTAAATTATTGGACACACACCTCGAAATTAGAACCTCTCTTTCTTCGTAGGAGAATCATTTTTGTTTTCCATAGATAAGAAAAATTTGGGTGGTCAAAAAATTAGGTTGGTGAGCATAAAGAATGCGAGTGAATCACAATTAAACTTATTGAAACGCCGATTGGTGCTTTCAGAGAGCATGACATCGGAGTTTTTAATTAGGCAAGAGAGCATAACACACTGCCTCTCAAGTTCTAACATAGCTTGCACGTTTGTCAGCTTCATATTGAGGAGACGGAAATTTTCATTCCGTTGAGCCACCGTGATGTTGTCGGCAAGTTTGGGTGGTGCAGGGGTCCCATTCAGAAACTGAAAGGCCAGACCAACGCTTTGAAAAGGTTACTTGGAGGTTACTCCCATTTTGCATTTTTGGACGTCTTTTCAACCTTTTGGCGACCCTTACTCTTATTTGGCACTTTGGAATCTGTTGGTCTTGATGTGGGACTTGGAGGTCTTGGGGGGAGGAACTTGGGGGTCTTGGTACGGGACTTTCAGGTCTTGGTGCGGGACATGGGGGTTTTGGAGAGGGCCTTGTGGGACTTTGGGTATTCGGGGTTTTGGTGCAGGAATTGGGCCATGGCCATGGCTAGGGCTACACAAAGGGAAGGGAGCTGGGTAATATTACACTAAAAAGCCCATCAAAATTTTAAAGAGATTTTTCCAAGAAAGAAAATAGGTAAAGATGGTGAATTTCATTACAAATTTTTTTGGGGTAGAACAATAAAGGGCGAAGCAAAATCACAGAGCTCGAGGTTGAACGTCACTCCACATTAGGCCGTTATGCACTACAAAAGCAAAAATTGAAAGCGGAAGAACACTCAAATAAAAAATGCACATAAAATCAAGTAGCTAGACATTTTCGTACCAGGCTGCATTTGTTGGGTTGCGTGAAGTCATAAATGGGTCCTAGTTGTATGCCTTGTGGAAAATGGAAATGAATTAATTTTCAAGGTTTAAATCATACCACAAAATTAAAAGCAAACGCTCCTTATTGTTTTTCAACGTACACTGTATGGAATCGGAAAAATGGATTTGGTTTAAAGAACTGTGGTGTTGGCAATATCTAGCAAAAAAAGAACAAATTTAAAAACGGTATTACAGAATTAAGAGCACTATCTTACTAAATGTGGAAAATCCATTAATGCATAATATCAAGGATGGAGCCAGGATTTTACTTTTGTGGTGGCGAAAATATGTACATAAAAAATAAAAAGACAAACTGTATTATGATGATGAAAGCTTAAAAAAAATCTAGTGGTGGCAAGTCTATATAATTCGGAGATAAAAATTTATTTTCTATGTAAGAATTTCATTTTTTTGAAAACTTTGTGGTGGCGAACCACCACTTGTCCCCCTCTGACTCCATCCTTGCATAATATATATTTTAGTAAAACTAGCGGCCTTATCTTTGTTGTGCTTGCCGGTCAAAACTTATGATATTGCCTGGTGTATTTTTTTTTTAATTTGGATACATTCCAAAATAATAAAGAAAAAAATACCAGCTTAAGGCAATATCGACTTGCAAGCACAACAAACACAAGGCCAACTAGTTTTAGTAAAATATTATACATT
The DNA here is from genome assembly GCA_016920895.1 of Vaccinium myrtillus. Lineage (NCBI taxonomy): Eukaryota > Viridiplantae > Streptophyta > Magnoliopsida > Ericales > Ericaceae > Vaccinium > Vaccinium myrtillus. Next base: position 186,937 of record JADGMU010000949.1, read on the forward strand.
GATGAATTTTCCAAATATAGTAAGATAGTGCTCTTAATTCTGTAATACCGTTATTAAATTTGTTCATTGTTTGCCAGATATTGCCGACACCGCAGTTCTTTAAACCAAATCCATTTTTCAAACTATATATACATTGTACTTTGGAAAACAATGGATTCCCCCTATTTTTTTTATTTTTTTTTTTTTTTTTGGCAACAAAGTTTTATAGGAACTCAACAAAGGGTACATCGAAGAAAAGTCAAAAAATTACAAAGACGAAACAGAGTATAGTCTGCGAGAGAAGAGAATTCGAAATGCTGAAAAAGAAAAGGAAAAAAAAAAAGGATTACAAGTCCCAAATGATCTTTTACTAGCCCACTGGGTTGATAATAGGCTGACAATAAGCCTTACCGATAGTCTTGTAAGCGGATTTTAACATTTTTCTATCGAAGATATAATTCATTTTGTAACTGTCAACAACTAATTAGAAAAAACGTCTTCACCTTGTTTGGTTGGGTTTTGCAAACCCGGTTTTGAGAACCATTTTTAAAACTAGGTTTCAAAGTTGGTCTTCTACAAAGAGGCTCAAAAAATCTAGTGGAAGACCTTGGACCCACTTTATGATTTGGGTGGGGTCCGTGGGAAAACCAAACAAGACTTGGTTCTCAAAACCGGGTATTCAATCTTTACCTAACGGAGAAAGCCAAATCGAATGTGTCCTGATTTTTGATCAAAAAAAAAAAAATGTGTCCTGATTTGGTTTAAATAATAGTGGTGCATGTTGCCAATATCTAAATAGGGAACAGAGGACATTTTTAAAAACGGTACACAAAATTAAATGTGGAAAATTCATGATTGTATAATATTCTGTATTATTGTACTTGCTGAAACATTGGCCTTATCTTTATTTTGATTGCGAGTCAAAACTTTCGATATTGCTTGGTATACTTTCTGTGTTTTTGGAATGTAATTAATGATCACAAAGAAAATCTAAAATAAACCTGGAAATAATTAAATAAAAAATGTCTTGCAATTTTGAAATTGTAAGTTTGTCAATACCGAATTTGCTTAACTTACGTATGTAAAACATGTTTTGACAATTAACATTTTCAAAGGATATAATTAGAATTGTAATTCTCAATAACTAAGAAGAAGGTCTCGCGACCTCAACCAATATTTTGTACATAGTTTAACATGAACTCACAAAGAGAGAGATAATACCTTATAAAAAAAACAGAGAGAGAATTTTGAATGACAACTGGGGAATAGAGTACCAGTCTTTTGGGGCATTCTTCCCCTGCTCATGAGCACCTAATTAAACTTGCAAGTTGCTGCAACCACCCCTTCCATCGCCGCCACCCCCTCCCATTTTCTTTTCTACCCTTCGTCGCCTACATTGTTATCCTCGAAGAGAAAATGATTTTGTTCTCAATTACATGTAAATAAATAGGAATGACCTTAGCTTTTTATAAATCGGATGAAAGGAAACTTCCAAAGAATAGACGTTTTTTTACGGGATTCGCATTTACGTTGCCATTATAGTTTACCTTTTGAAAATAGGGTAATTTTGACTTATACACCTTGTACTTTGTCCAATTTTGAAAGACACCCCCTCGACTTCATTACTAGATACTCACATCCCCTCAACTTTGGATCAAAATGAAGCTGTTAACTTTTCTGTTAAAACTAACACGCAAATGCAATAAAGTGATTTAGTGGTAAAGTTCCCTCCAAAAAACCATTATCTGTCCAATTGCCCTTAGACCACCTTATAATTGTTTCCAGAGGCTATTAGGTCACCCAAGTCTCAAAAAAAAAAAAAAAAAAAAACCAACATTCCCACCTCTCCATCAATGGCAATTGGAGGGTAAGTACCAGTTTTTAGCTTTTTTGGTTGAGATAAATTTTATACTCCCTCCGTCCAAAACAATGCACCACCCGCCCGTGAAACGAGAACTTAAGAATAATATACTTCTACCTAGAAAAATTCAAAGTTATTACCACTAGTTACTCAATACCAAAGAGTTATTAAAACTCAATACTAATGAGTAATTTTAATAATCAAGAAAACCTTTTAATCTTTCACAATAAGAATGCATTTTTTTTAAGATGTTGTTTTGTGGACGAGACAATCTTTTGGCACTGAGAGAATATATTTTTGCGGGATACTCTATGAATGTGGAAGTGATTCAAGAATACAAGGATATATACACCTAGCTACCAGACTTTTTATGGATGAGCTTGTTACCCAATTCATTATATTTTTTAGGTTTGTTTCAAATAGAATGTTGTTACTTTTTTGTTTTTCTAGGAGTGGTTAGTTTCGGCCTTGTTCGTTTCATAGTTTTAGTCCAGTTTTAGTCCAGTTTTGTAATCATTACACTCATTTCTCTCTCTATCTCTCTCCACTCATTACAACTTTTTTCCAAAACTAAACTAAACTAAAATTACTAAACGAACAAGGCCAAAGAAATTTGGTTTAGAATTTTTTTGTTTGATAATTACCTATTTGTCGAAATACCTACTACTGCAATTTGCATGGTGCAACGTGTGGGACCTTCATGTGAGTGTGCAGATGTTGGTGTTGTTATTTTTTTTTTTAGACGAGGGTGAATGAATTAATGGTCTCTAGAACCTGTATAAGATGCTCTAAGGGCAATTGGGTCATAATAATTTTTGGAGGGAACTTAACGCCAAATCAGTCGAGCAATGTTGCAGAAAAAGGCTACAACCAAGCAACAACACGATGACGACAACAACAAAAAGAAAATGGAAACAGCAAGAATATTTCGATCTCTGATCAGAAAAAAAAATCCGGAGCTTGGACCCGCCCCGTCATCAAAATGGAGAAGGATTCCCAGCCTCTAGCTTCTTGATCGAGTTGATCCAGCAGTCTCTTGTCCCCTCTCTCTATAAGTTGTTCCAAACTATGGCCCACAATATACTTCTAGTTTCAGCCTAGCTCAATTAATTTCTTTCTGAATTTCATCTCCTCTCTTCCTTTCAATTTCCCCTGCATTTTTCACCGCGGTAAGCTTCTTCTTTAGCTCGCGCATGTTGTGCTTTTTGGCCTTATTGAAAACTCAAATGTCATGGTCTTAATTGGAAAATGCCAAATCGACATTTCAATAAATTTAATTGTGATTCACTCGCATTCTTTATGATCACCAACCTAACTTTTCGACCAGCCATATTTTTCTTATCCATGAGAAAAAACACTAGTTCTCCTTCCAAGAAAAGAGAGGTTCTAATTAGGAGGTGTGTGTCCTTTGAAAAGTGAGAGCTATTATAGGGGTTACTCCTGCTTTTCAGGCGAAAATATATATTAATGATTTACTTAGAAAGAATAGATTTTATAAATCCGTGTGAATTTAATAAGTAACTATCTTTGGAGATTTTCAAAATCTTATACGGGTAAATATAACTAGTTTATGAGGTGAAAGAATTTAATGGGGTAATTTCCATTGTTATATTTCTTTTACATTTATTTCCGGGGACGGAGCTAGGATTTTGGCATAGGGGGGACGGATATATACAATAAAAAAATTAAAATTAAGACAATGATATGAATTTTTATTAACTAAAAAAAAAATGTATACAAAATAACACCAATACATATGAAACTGAACATGTTTCTTATAATATCAACTTAGATTGCAAAACGTATTAACGTCTATCTAATCCTATCTAGTGTTCACTGAAATCAAGCATGTTAAACTGTTTTCGACACTCTTTCTTGTTATTAAAAACATCAATGATAGAGTCTGTGTCCAACCCTCAAGCAATATCTTTCTCAATATAAGTGATCAAGAAATTTGCTAAATAATCATCCTCCATCCTAGTGTGAAGTCTTGTCCACATTTCATAGCAGAAAATGCACATTCGGTTGTAGCCGTTGAAATATGCAAAAAGTTAATATGAGCTGAATCAACCTATCGAAAAAGATGATATATCGTGCACTTTCTTGTCTTCGCCAACAATCACTATGCAACTTTGAAATCGTTCACAGATTTTGGAACTCAGGATGCCTAGACACATCAAGCTTATAATTTTGCAATTTATATCTCAGGCATGGTACTTTTCTTACTCAGTGAAATCCATTGGATAATACTTCTTTGCAAGCTTGCAAGTATCTTCAATGTTGAATGATCTGAAGCCATCATGAAGATCTAAAGATGTGCTGAGAATGAACAAATGCATTGTATCTTTCTTAAACCGAGTGTTCAATTCTTGCAATTGAGAATCGACTGTTTTGGGAGCCCCCAATTTCTTTCGCCTTCACTTTGATGTCCACAGACCACGTTAAAGAGTTTTAGGCTTCCGAAATTTCAGTGAGCCTTAGTTTTTAAAATTGAACAGGGCCTTGAATTCGGCCTGAAGTGAGTTGGGTTATAAATTTTGGGCGTTGCCTTGTTTAAAAGAATTGTAATTAAACTTCATTAAAACCAATTTTAGTACAAAGTTGTTTCATAGCTTGATAAATATTAAAGCTGTTACAATTATTTTTTTAACGAAAAACGGAGGAGAGATGGAACTATATAGTTTGATGATAAATATTTTTTTCTAAAATGTAATAGTACAAACTTTTTAAGACGTAGGGGGGACTACCCCTAGTAGCCCCTGGCTCCATTCTTGTTTATTTCAATAATATGCTCTAGACACAACAATAATGCCGACCGCTACAGCCAACGTGACTGCTATGTCAGCACTGGGCCCCACCGCCTAAACAGCTGCACAACAATAATGCTGACCGCTACAGCCAACGTGACTGCTATGTCAGCACTAGGCTCCACCAGCTTAACAGCTGCAAATTGCAAAAGACATCATTCTGTCCTTGACTTCTTTCTTCCCCACAACACCCCTCCTCCCCGCAAAAAAAAAAAATCAGTTGTAGTTTGTTAAAGGGGGGAAAAAACAAAATGAAGGGAAAGAAGGCATAATTTATAACAACATACATAATCTCTGAGACCCAAAATAAATCCTCTCTCTCTCTCTCTCTCTCTCTCTCTCTCTCTCTCTCTCTCTCTCTCTCTCTCTCTCTCTCTCTTACATACAAAAAATCAATTATAGTTTCTCAAAAAACTTTAAAAAACAAATTGAGGCTAAAGATAATCTAGAACACTTAGCATAATTTAAATTAACATACATAATCTGTAAGACCCAAAATAAAAGATGTGTATTGCAATTTAAAGTACGACCTAAAAGACATAAAACACCACAAAAAACAAAAGCTGTGTTAAAAAAAATAACGCTTATAAATTAGCACAACTAAGATAATCTCTACGACCCATGACCACTACCACGGTTAGATCCTCGACCACGGCCACGGGACCCACGTGGTCGGCCACGTCCACGTCCACATCCGGATGAACTCGGCCCTATAGGTGGCATAGCACCGCCATCTCCACTACCACTACCACGGCTATCGCCACGTCCAAATAAACTTGGTCCAGGAGAAAATTGAAAAGCACTACCACATCTAAAAGAACTTAGCCCCGGAGGAGCACTGCCACGTCCATAAGAACTCGACTCCAGATGAAATGAAACACCATTGCCACTGCCATCGCCATCACCATGTCCAGATGAACTAACTTCACCAAGAAATGGTGGCAAAGCACCACTCAACCCGCTGCTTCCTCCAACAAAACTAGACCATGTAGGAAATGGCAAAGCACCTGCAACACTAGTACTACTGCTTCCAACAGACCATGTGGAAAAAGGAAAATCAGTGCCACCTCCAAACTGCGAAAATGGAGGAACACTGCTACTGGCTTCGAAGAAACCCGCTCCTGTAGAGAATGGCAAAGCACCACTAATACCACCTCCAAAAGAACTCGAACCTGCTAGAAGAAAGGAAAAAGTTTTGGAATCAAATAAATCCAAAATATCTATTTAAGATAAGTATGTTACTTTTTTTAACCTACGCCAATTTTAGGATGCTATCTAATTGTGTTGTGATGTTTTTTTTTTTTTTTGGCTGGTTGGTCCCTTTAATTTTGTACTCAAGCTTTGATTAATAAATTTTTTTTGTTTTGGTGTTTAAAAAAAAAAAACTTACACTATATATATACATGAATAGTGTATGTAATTAAAATTGCAAAATACTGAAGAATTAATAATCATGAAGTACAAGTACCTGCTCCTCCACCACCACCACCTCCAAAAGAATTTGACCCTGCGTTAAATGGAAATATAGTTGTAATTTAGGAATTAAAATTACGTATATTCAAATATTTAAGACAAGTGTGGTACTTTTAATATGCCTACACTATACGTGCATTGTGTGATTCATGTACATTACTAAAAATGGCAAAAGATTGAAGCAATAATAATATAATTAAGTAGTACAAGTAATTCCACACCTCCTCCTCCTCCTCCTCCACCACCACCTACTCCTCGTACCCCACCTCCAAAAGAACTCGCCCTAGTGTGAAAAGTCGAAGGATTTTGTTGTTGCTCCATGAGCCTTTCAACTTCCTTTGCCACGTTAACCTTGAGAGTCTCCATGGCAGACTTGAACTCTAAAAGCTCGTCATGGCTAAGCTCTTCCATAGGAGCCTCCCATCGGTGTTGGCTCTGGCCTACAACCCTAGTGTGGTCAATCACAAGACCATGTTGTCTCTCAACTTCTAACATCGCCTGCGCGTTGGTTAGCTGCATGTTAAGGAGACGGACATTCTCATTCCGCTGAGCCACCACAATGTTGTCAGTTGGGTTAGGCGGCGGAAGGGTCCGAGTCAAGAACCTGCCGGTAGTCATTATTTTTTTAACAACAAAAATAAGGTTTTTATTAATAACTGAAATAGGTTGCAAAGATTAAAGGAATCATAGGCACAATGGAGGAACCTGTCAATGATGTTGTCCACATTAGGGTGGCCGAAGGAGAACACCTTATTGCCAGGAGAAAAGATGATTAGTGCCAACTCAATACCACAAAGAGTCACTAACTCACTTGCCTTTTTGAAAAGGCCAGACCGACGCTTTGAAAAGGTTACCAGGAGGTTACTCTTATTTTCCATTTTGGCCATGGTGACCTTTTGGCGACCTTTACTCTTCTTTGGCACGGGGTTCTCTCGGTCTTCATCTGGGACTTGGGGGTCTTCGAGGGGACCTTCAGGGTCTTGGTGTGGTACTTCGGTCATGGCTAGGGCTAGGGCTAGGGCTATGACTACACCACGAGAAGAGAGGGTGAAGAAAATGATACCAGGAAAATTGTATGTTCTATAAAAATACTTGTGTTGAGAGGGTATTTATAGAGTTCCAATTCATACCTTTTGGGTCCAGGATATTCCTTGCTTGTTTTTGTTACATAATCAGGTACATCGTACGTACTATTACTCTTTCAAAATTCACGTATTTAGGGACATTTTTGTCTTCTTTCCTCTTTAATCTATTGTATTCAATTGAATTAGTTATTGTCCTCGTTGGGTATTCTTTAATAATATGCCTTGTGAAAATGAAAATTAATTAATTTTCCAGCTTTAATCATACCACGAAATTAAAAGCAAACGCTCCTAATTGTTTTTCAAAGTACAGTGTATGGAAATCTGAATTTTGGAGGTGGAGATTCTTGTTTTAAATCGTTACCTAATAAATGTGTCCAGATTTGGTTTAAATAATAGTGTTGTCAAAATCTAGCAAACAAAGAACAAATTTAAAAACGGTACACAAAAATAAAAGTAACATAAAATTAAATATGGAAAATTCATCCATGTATAATAACTTGCTTTGTTGTACTCACTAAAACTACTTGGCATTGTGCTTCCCAGTCAAAATTTACGATATTTTCCTAGTGTATGTTTCGGGTTTTTGGTATGTAACTAATGACCACCAAAAAAATATGGAGTATAAAAGAAACCAAATTAGCTGGAAGTAAATCAGAAATGACGATTGAACTTTTGAAATTATATGTTCGTCGGTACCAAATTAGCTGGGTTTACGCATGAAAAACATATATTGACCGTGACAGTCTTTCAAAGATATAATGCAAATTGTAATTGTCGATAACTAAGAGCAAAACCTCGCAACATCGACCAGTATTTTGCACAACGTTTGACATGAAAAAAAAAAAAAAACACATTGTTTAACTGGTACCACCATACCACGGTTTATTTTTTGTACAAAAAAATATTCTCATAAATACATGTAGGAACAAAGATTTAAAAAATCGTAGCAATCAACAGCTACAGAACTGATAAAAAAAAAAAATCAACAGCTAAAGAAATTTAGCATCTTTGTTTCTTTGATCTTCCTTCAATATCAAACAAATTTTCGAAAGATATTTTTTTTTTAGGGATGATGTGAATCTAGACCATTGATTTCTCTTTTTTGTACATTTTCGGAAATCTTTTATTGGATCCTAACATTTGTAACTTTTCTAGTACCCATTAATGTCATACTTTTCCAAGAAATTGAGGCGAATCATAATAAAAAAAATTGACATAATTTAAAACAACATAGATAATCTCTAAGACCCAAAAAAAGAAGCTCGGTATGTTGTATTCCAATTTAAAGTTCAAAATAAAAGACATAAACACCACCAAATACAAAAGCTGTGTGCAGTTCCAAAAAAAGGGCTGTGTATAAATTAAGGAACTAAAGCTTAACAAATCAACAAAACTTAGAAAAAAACCTACGACCCACGACCACCGCCTGATGGGGCGCGACCGCGACCACGACCACGGCCACGGACATTGGCGCCAAGGCCAATCCAACGGAAATGGCCGCCACGGACATGGACACCACGCCCACGTCTAGGTTGGGATGAAGTCTGCTCACCATCTCCACTGCCACTGCCTTCACCCCGTTCAAAAGAACTCGGTCCTGGATGAAATTGCAAAGCACCGCCACGTCCAAATGAACTGGGTCCCGGAGGAAATGGCACAGCACGTACCCCATGTCCGGAAGAACTAGCTTCGCCAGGAAATGGTGGTAAACCACTGCTACCTGGAAATGGTGGTAAACCACCAGGTCCACCACTAAAAGCACCCCCATGTCCGGAAGGACTTGCTTCGCCAGGAAATGGTACACCACTGCTGCCAGGAAACGGTGGTAAACCACCAGGTCCACCACTAAAGCCACTGGTGCCTGCAACAGAACTGGGCCATGTAGGAAATGGCAAAGCACCAGCAACACCAGTGCTGCTGCTTCCAGTAGACCATGTGGAAAATGGCAAAGTACCGCCAACTCCAGCAGAACTCGAACCGGTAGAAAACTGAGAAAATTGCCGAAAACTGCTGGTACTGGCTCCGGCAGAGAATGGCAAAGAAGAACTTGACCCGTCGAGAAATTGCGGCAAACCACTGACACCTTCTCCAAATGGATTTGGACTAGGGGGAAATGTTGGAAAAACATTACCAGCTACTCCGAAGGAACGGAACGCTGTGAGAAACGAAAAAAAGTTTTTAGAATTAAATACATTTAATATTTGAGATATATAAAATGGTAGTAGTACGTAATTAAAATTTGCTAAAAAAAAGTGAATAATTAATTAGGAACTGACTACATAATTCAAATGTTTAACACAACTGTGGTACTTTTACTATGCATGGTGTGATTCACGTACTTAATTAAAAATGGGAAAATAGTGAAAAATAAACTGATAATATAAAGTAAAAGCACCACCATCACCACTCGGCCCGGCTAGCTGAAAAGCCGAAGGATTTTGCTGCTGCTGTTGCATCCGCCTTTCTGTTTCCGTTGCAATGTTAACCTGGAGAGCCTTCAAAGCAGCCTGCAACTGCAAAATGTCATCACGGGTTTGCTCCTCGAGAGGAGCCTCCCACTGGTACTGGGTCCGACGCAAAGCCGAAGCGTGTTGAAGCTGACGCTCCGTCTGGTTCTCAGCTTCTAACATACCATGCGCCTGTTCCAGTTGCATATTGAGGAGACGGAGATTTTCATTCCGTTGAGCCACCACGAGGTTGTCGGAAGGTTGGGGGGGCGGAGGGATCCCACTTAGGAACCTGTCAATGATTATTATTTTTTATTTTTGACTATTTTAATTAATCAATGGAATAGGTTAAAAAGAAGATTAAAGGAATTGAAGGCACAATGAAGAACCTGTCGATGATGTTGTCCACACTAGGGTGGCCAAAAGAGTACGGCTTGCCATTAGGCGAAAAGATGATCATCATTAACTCAACGGCACACAGAGTGACTAACTCACTGCACTTCTTAAAAAGCCCATTCCGACGCTTCGAAAAGGTTACTTGGAGGTTTGCCTCATTTTGCATTTTTTGGGAGGTATCCACTCTTTGGCGACCCTTACCCTTCCTTGCCACGGGAATCTGTTGCCCTTGAGGTGGGACTTGGGGTTGTTGGGGTGGAACTACTGGGACTTCGGGGTTTTGGAGAGGGCCTTCCGGGACGTGGGGATTTTGCAGAGGGCCTTGCGGGACTGGGGGGTTTTGGTGCGGGATATGGGGGTTTTCGAGAGGACCTTGCGGGGATTGGGGGTTTTGGTGTGGGAGTTCGGCCATGGCTAGGGCTAGGGCTAGGGCTATGACCACAGCTGAAGAGAGGGTAAAGAAAATGATAATGGGGAAAATAGTGTGTTGTAAAAATACTTGTGTTGAGTGGGTATTTATAGAGTTTCGATTTGTACCTTTTGGCTCCCCAAAATTCGTTGCATGTTATTGTCACATAATCAGGTACATCGGATCGGACGTACCATTATTATTTCAAAATCCACATACTTATGGACATTTTTGTATTCAATTGAATTAGTTATAATTGTCCTGGTTGGGTATTCTTTATAGGGTTCCGCCAAATTCCTTGCATGTTTTTGTAATGAGGTAAATGGCCATACCATTATTCTTTCAAAATCCATCTATTTATGAGTGGCTAGTTATATATGGACATTCTGTTCCCTTTCCTCTTTAATGCCATGGAGTTGAACATTCTTATGAATTTTAGTTATTGTCCTAGTTGGATAATTCGTTAAATGAGGCGACTGATTATTGGTGTATATCCATCGCGTGGTGGACGCAGAATTAATACTAAACGAGAGTCCAAAGATATTACAATAAAAAGTCCATTAAAATTTTAAAGAGATTTTTTCAGGGAATAAATAGGTAAAGATGGTGAATTTGATAGAGGGCGAAGCAAAATTACAAAGTTCGAGGGTGAACGCCACTCCACATTAGGCCGTTATGCACTACAAAAGCAAAAATCGAAAGTGGAAGACCACTCAATTCGGTTATGCACATAAAATTTGGTAGACATTTTTCGTACCGGGCCACATTGTTGGGGTTGTGTAACGTCATAAATGGGTCCTAGTTGTATGCCTTGTGGAAAATGGAAATAAATTGATTTTCCAGGTTAAATCATACCACAAAATTGAAAGCAAACGCTCCTTTTTGTTTTCCAAAGTGCAGTGTAGGGAATCCGAAAAAAGATGGATCTGGTTAAAAGAAATGTGGTGTTGGCAATATCTACCGAACAAAGAAGAAATTTAAAAACGGTACACAAAATTAAAAGCACCAAAAAATTAAAATTGGAAAATTGATAAATGTATAATATAGAGCTTTGTTATACTTGCTAAAACAATGGCCTTACTCTATTTTGCTTTAGAGTCAAAAGTAGCTACGATATTGCCTGTATAATTTTTGTGTTTTTGGAATGTAATTAATGAAAAAAAAGAAAATCTAAAATAAACCTTGAAGTAATTAAATCACATATTACGAATGCAAATTTTAAATTATAAGTTTGTCAATACCGAATTTTCTTAATTTACGTATGTAAAACATGTTTTGACAATTTCAAAGGATATAATTAGAATTGGAATCTCTACAACTAAGAAGAACGCCTCCCAATGTCGACAACTAAGAATTTCCAAGGGTAAAAAATTGAATATAAATTTTAAAAAATCACATTTCAAAAACCCTTTGATTTTCAAAATCAAATCAGTATTCCATGTCGCAGTTGTATAAAAGTACATGAGAATTATGACTTTTTCATTTACCTACTTAAAAATAACGTTACCATCTTAACCAAATAGCCTAACAAGCCTCCATCTGGTCACCACCATCTTCCAACACCTGATTAAACTTGCAAATTGCCCTACGTACAATGTTGTCCTCGATGACAAAATGATTTTCTTCTCTATCACATGCAAATAAATAGGAACGATCCTAGCGCTTTTTAGAAATCCGAGGAAGAAAGGGAACTTCCAAAGAATAAACGCCTTTTACGGGATTCGCATTACGTTACTGTGATAGTTTACCTTTTAAACGTATATTGACAACGTATATTTCACTTGGTGATTTTCATTAAAAGCCAACCTACGATATTTTATTTTTCAAATATAACTACAGTTCAAACAAACAAGTGAAGAAAGGAAACTTCCAAAGAATAGACGCCTTTTACGGGATTCGCATCTATGATGTTGTAATAGTTTTCCTTTTGAAAGTATATTGACAGCATATATTTTGCTTGGTGATTTTTATTAAAAGCCGACCTACCATATTTTATTTTTCAAAGATAACTACAGTTCAAACAAACAAGTGAAACTTAAAAGGAAACCTGAGATCATCGTTGGGTAATTGTTGCGCAATGAAATTGTGGGTGGCTGGAAAAAAAGAAGTTAATCATAAAACTCGACTTTGAAAAGGCTTTTGACAAGTTAAATTGGAAACTACAATTTGGGAATGATGAAGATTATGGGCTTTCCCCATAAATGGATCAAGAAATGCCTATCTTCTACATGGATTTTTTTGCTTGTTAATGGATTATGGATCCCCATGCAATGAGTTCCAAATGCAATAAGTGCTATACAAGGATCTCCTATCTCCTTTTCTATTTGTAATTGCAGTAGAAGGTTTAAATTTGATGTTCAAAGATACTATAGCTCAAGGCCCTTTCAGTGGATTAGAGATGGGCAATCAAGGGCAATGAAGAACCTACTGTCACTCACAATTTTCTAATGATATCTCATCTTCTGCAAAGCAAACCTGAAGAAGTTCAAGAAGTAAAAAAAATCTTATGTGGGCTTGAAGAAGATGTCAGGATTGAGAATAAACTACCACAAAACAATACTCTTGTGGTGTTTGTATTTTTGTATCATAATGTTCTCAATATTTTTGAAAAGATGAACGGTTCCGATCCCAAATAAAGATTTCAGAAAGCCCACAATCTAGATCACTACTGGGATGTACTGACTTGGCTCATTATGGGAACCTGTCTAGTTTAATGAATAAGAGGAAAAATTACCCAAATAGGGCCGCATTGGAGGGACCCCTTTCATTTTCCTAGAGATGTAAGGAACAAAACCATCCAGACACAATTTGAACAAAACTCATCACATACACGCGAGTTTTCCTGAAATATGCATGGGACCCACGTGTATGTGAGCGGTTGTGTTCGAAGTTGTGTCTGAATGATTTTATTCTTGGCATTTTCGTAAATTTTCCAGCTTTAAGCATACCCACGAAATTTAAAGAAAACGCTCCGTATTATTTTGTCTAAAGTATTTACGTAATGGAGAAAGTCACAGTAAACGTGTCTAGATTTGGTTTAAATAATTGCGGTACTGGCAATATCTGGAAAACAGAGTACAGATTAATTTGAAACGGTGTTCAAAATTAAAATCACGACAATACTAATTAAAAATTGAAAATTCATTATGTATAATTCAAAAAAATTCCAACGAATAAACCTCGACGTAAACCACGAACAACAATTGCACTTCTGAAATTAAGAGTTCAAATTTGGTTGATTTTTACCTTCCTTTGCCAGACATAAAAGGATGAATGTGAGAGAGAAGAAAATTATTATTGCCGGTTCTTTTTTTTTATTATTATTGCCGGTTCTTTTTACCTACTATAAAACATAAAAGGATGAATGTGAGAGAGAAGAAAATTATAAATACATAAGAAACACCCTAGGCCAAAGCTCCCTTTGCCAGACATTTTGCATCACCCTCGGCAGCACCACAAGGCATGAAGCATCAGCATCAGCTATTACTTAAAAACTATTCGAGCGAATAGTACTCCTATTTTGTTTGAAATCTGGATCGTCCATCCAAGCAACAAACGGTCCGGATCATGCACAGAATCTGTTGTGCACAAACTGCACCGCAGCAACCCCCGTCCCCAGAACTCCATCACATAAAAAGACAAATCACACAGAAAGCAGCAACAAGTAACTAAGAAATTAAGGAGTAGCAGCAAAGAAAGCATTCAAAATCAGCAAACAAATGCCTGCCAAAAGGATTGGCATCCTTTATCAAAATGTTCAGTAATAAGCATCCCAAAAACTTCATCATCAGCAAATTAGGTAGCAGTAGCAGCAGAAATCCAAACTCGGCAACAATATTCCTACCAAAAGTATTGGCATCCTTTATACTAATATTCAGCATCACCAGGAATATATAGTAGCATTGAAAGAGAAGATGTAGCAGCATCCACACCAAACAGCAATCCGACAGCAGGAAAATATTTGCAATCAATTTCAGAATCTTCAAACTAGGAAAGTAACAGCAGGAAAAGTCTCTGAAATCCTCAACTAGTGGACTACCAAAAAGATTCGCAAACCTTATCATTCACAATAAATCATATCACCAAAAGAATTCGCAACATCTTACAAGGCTGATAAATTTATCTACTTTCGTAGGACACAGACTCACAACCCCAACCAAATGCAAGCACACCCCAACACCCAATTAACTGACTCACAGACTCTACAACCTAAGGACAAGAACCCATAAAAGAAAGGATACCAGACAGACTCAATAGGACTCAGCAGACACAATAACTCCCCAACCTTGACAGTTGACACACCTCGTACCAAAACAAAACTACAGCCAAAACTTGAACAAAGGTACTAACAAACCTGAAAAGACTCCCCAAACTCCAACTAGAAAACACCCCTCACCAAAGGACCACTCTCCCCCTCAAACCTCAACACTCTCGCTCCCAAAAGACACCACCACGAACACACCCCACACGCGCACAACGCTCTAGAAATCTGCAGCCATACATTTGTTCTAAAAATCTGGTGATACTAGTCTGATATAATTTAGCAAACAGGGGTGCTCCTCTGCAGAAGCCCAAACTCCTCTGCTGCAATCTCAATCATCTGTTTCAGCACTTGAACATCACTCTTGACCATGTCCACTCCTAACCTTTTGCCAGAACTAATTGTTCGGTGGACCTCAACAGATGTTACTTCTTGATCTTGCCCTGTCCCTCGTGAAGAATTAAAGTTTTGGATAAACTCACTTTCCAGAGCTCATGCACTCCTCATACAATTCATTCCTTATCCTTTTTCTGAGTTTGGATGGGTGAATGTCCACTGAGAGATTGATCCCCTCTATTTGAGATGCTCTGAGATTGTTCCTTGAATCAATCACTAGTGGTTCCACAGACAGAAATTAAGGAAACTTCCAACGGATAGACATTTTATACATGATTCTCATAATTGCTGCACTTTTGAAATTACGAGTTTCACACTTTTGCTTGGCAATTCATACTTTTTGGAATTTTGCTGATACTCTGGTTCTCTTGGATCATGAGCTGAGTGAAATAAATTTTATTTTTTTTATCTTCATGAGAATGTTCTTTGCTGAACAAAATAAATAAATAAATGATGCTGGAGAGTTGCAGTAACACATGAAAACCATATATTACTAGCTAGGGTCTTTCCGATTACAACAGCAAGCATCGCAGCTCTCTCCCAATTACACAAGAAATTAAAGACCGTAGGAATGTGACTACAATTACTAGCATAACAACAAGCCATGACAAGAAGATGATCAAGAAATATTGCGGAAAAACACTGCAACCAAGCAACAAAACAACAACAAAAACAAAATGGAAATGACAAGAAAGAAAAGAAGAAACATAAAAAAAAAAAAGAGGAGAGAAGAGATGCTTTTATTTTCCATCCGAGCCAATAAAAACTCAGGAGCTTGGACCCGCCCCGTGATCAAAATGGAGAAGGATTTCGAGCCTCCAGCTTCTTGAGTTGATCCAGTCTCTTGTCCACTCTCTCCATAAGTTCCTCCAGTGCATCTCCCCATTTCACAAGTTGTTCCAAACTATCCCCCTCAATATACTTCTTTGTTTCAGCCTCAATTTCTTTCAGAATTTCATGTCCTCTCTTCCTTTCAATTTCCCCCACATTTTTTGCCACGGTAAGCTTCTTCTTTAGCACACTCAAGTTATGCTCTCTTGCCTGATTAAAAACTCCGATGTCATGCTCTCTGAAAACACCAAAACGGCGTTTCAATAAGTTTAATTGCGATTCACTCGTATTCTTTATGATCATCAACCTAATTTTTCGACCACCCATATTTAGCTTATCTATGGAAAAAAAAAAATTCTCCTACGAAGAAAGAGAGGTTCTAATTTGGTGTGTATCCTTTGAGAAAGTGAGGGATATTTATAGGGGTTTCTCCTGTTTTTTGGGCCAAAAAATCTATTAATGATTTACCTAGTAAGAATAGATTTTGAAAATCTGTGTGAATTTAATTAGTAACTATCTTTGGTGATTTTCAAAATCTCATACAGGTAAATATAACTAGATTAGTGGAAGAATTTAATGCATGAGATGGAAAAGAAGAATAATTAGGACTTGACTACATATATTCAAATGTACGAACTTAATTAAAAATGGGAAAATAGTGAAAAATAAAGTAATAATATTATGTAAAAGCACCACCACCACCACTCGGCCCGGGCTTAAAAGCCGAAGGATTTTGTTGCTGCTCTTCTTGCATGCGCCTTTCAGTTTCTGACTAGGACCCCTACACCACCCAACCTTGCCAACAACATCATGGTTAGAAGCTAAGAAGCAGCGTGAGCTTGAGCCCAAGCGTTGTCAAGCTCACGCTGCCTCTCAGGTTCTAACATAGCATGCGCGTTTGTCAGCTGCATATTGAGGAGACAAATTTTCATTCCGTTGAGCCACCATGATGTTGTCGGCAAGGTTGGGTGGTGCAGGGGTCCTAGTCAAACACTGAAAGGCGCATGCAAGAAGAGCAGCAACAAAAATCCTTCGGCTTTTCAGCCCGGGCCGAGTGGTGGTGGAGGTGCTTTTACTTAATATTACAACTTTATTTTTTACTATTTTCCCATTCTTAATTAAGTACGTACATTTGAATATATGTAGTCAATTCCTAATTATTCTTCTTTTCCATTTGATGCATTAAATTCTTCCACCTAATAACCTAGTTATATTTACCCGTATGAGATTTTGAAAATCACCAAAGATAGTTACTAATTAAATTCACACAAATTTTCAAATTCTATTCTTACTAGGTAAATTATGTTTACTTGTCCCCCTCTGACTCCATCCTTGCATAATATATATTTTAGTAAAATTAGTTGGCCTTATGGCCCTTATCTTTGTTGTGCTTGCCGGTCAAAACTTATGATATTGCCCGGTGTATTTTTTTTTTTTTAATTTGGATACATTCCAAAATAATAAAGGAAAAAATACCAGGTTAAGGCAATATCGACTTGCAAGCACAACAAACACAAGGCCAACTAGTTTTAGTAAAATATTATACATTGATGAATTTTCCAAATATAGTAAGATAGTGCTCTTAATTCTGTAATACCGTTATTAAATTTGTTCCTTGTTTGCTAGATATTGCCCACACCACAGTTCTTTAAACCAAATTTATTTTTCAAACTATACATTGTACTTTGGAAAACAATGGATTCCCCCTTTTTTTTTTTTTTTTTTTGGCTACAAAGTTTTATATGAACTCAACAAAGGGTACATCAAAGAAAAGTCAAAAAAATTACAAAGACGAAACAGAGTATAGGCTGCGAGAGAAGAGAATTCGAAATGCTGAAAAAGAAAAAAAAAAAGAAAAAAAAGGATTACAAGTCCCAAATGATCTTTTACTAGCCCACTGGGTTGATAGGCTGACAATAAGCCTTACCGATAGTCTTGTAGGCGGATTTTAACATTTTTCAATAGAAGATATAATTCATTTTGTAACTGTCAACAACTAATTAGAAAAAACGTCTTCACCTTGTTTGGTTGGGTTTTGAGAACCATTTTTAAAACTAGGTTTCAAAGTTGGTCTTCTACAAAGAGGCTCAAAAAATCTAGTGGAAGACCTTGGACCCACTTTATGATTTGGGTGGGGTCCGTGGGGAAACCAAACAAGACTTGGTTCTCAAAACCGGGTATTCAATCTTTACCTAACGGAGAAAGCCAAATCGAATGTGTCCTGATTTTTGATCAAAAAAAAAAAAAATGTGTCCTGATTTGGTTTAAATAATAGTGGTGCATGTTGCCAATATCTAAATAGGGAACAGAGGACATTTTTAAAAACGGTACACAAAATTAAATGTGGAAAATTCATGATTGTATAATATTCTGTATTATTGTACTTGCTGAAACATTGGCCTTGTCTTTATTTTGATTGCGAGTCAAAACTTTCGATATTGCTTGGTATACTTTCTGTGTTTTTGGAATGTAATTAATGATCACAAAGAAAATCTAAAATAAACCTGGAAATAATTAAATAAAAAATGTCTTGCAATTTTGAAATTGTAAGTTTGTCAATACCGAATTTGCTTAACTTACGTATGTAAAACATGTTTTGACAATTAACATTTTCAAAGGATATAATCAGAATTGTAATTCTCAATAACTAAGAAGAACGTCTCGCGACCTCGACCAATATTTTGTACATAGTTTAACATGAACTCACAAAAAAGAGAGATAATACCATATAAAAAAAAAAACAGAGAGAGAAATTTGAATAACAACTGGGGAATAGAGTACCAGTCTTTTGGGGCATTCTTCCCCTGCTCATGAGCACCTAATTAAACTTGCAAGTTGCTGCAACCACCCCTTCCATCGCCGCCACCCCCTCCCATTTTCTTTTCTACCCTTCGTCGCCTACATTGTTATCCTCGAAGAGAGAATGATTTTGTTCTCAATCACATGTAAATAAATAGGAATGATTTAGAAATCGGATGAAAGGAAACTTCCAAAGAATAGACGTTTTTTTACGGGATTCGCATTTACGTTGTCATTATAGTTTACCTTTTGAAAATAGGGTAATTTTGACTTATACACCTTGTACTTTGTCCGATTTTGAAAGACACCCCCTCAACTTCATTACTAGATACTTACACCCCCTCAACTTTGGATCAAAATGAAACCGTTAACTTTTCTGTTAAAACTAACACGTAAATGCAATAAAGTGATTTAGTGGTAAAGTTCCCTCCAAAAAACCATTATTTGTCCAATTGCCCTTAGACCACCTTATAATTGTTTCGAGAGGCTATTAGGTCACCCAAGTCTCAAAAAAAAAAAAAAAAAAAAAAAAACCAACATACCCGGCCACCTCTCCATCAATGGCAATTGGAGGGTAAGTACCAGTTTTTAGCTTTTTTGGTTGAGATAAATTTTATACTCCCTCCGTCCAAAACAATGCACCACCCGCCCGTGAAACGAGAACTTAAGAATAATATACTTCTACCTAGAAAAATTCAAAGTTATTACCACTAGTTACTCAATACCAAAGAGTTATTAAAACTCAATACTAATGAGTAGTTTTAATAATCAAGAAAACCTTTTAATCTTTCACAATAAGAATGCATTTTTTTTAAGATGTTGTTTTGTGGACGAGACAATCTTTTGGCAGTGAGAGAATATATTTTTGCGGGATACTCTATGAATGTGGAAGTGATTCAAGAATACAAGGATATATACACCTAGCTACCAGACTTTTTATGGATGAGCTTGTTACCCAATTCATTATATTTTTTAGGTTTGTTTCAAATAGAATGTTGTTACTTTTTTGTTTTTCTAGGAGTGGTTAGTTTCGGCCTTGTTCGTTTCATAGTTTTAGTCCAGTTTTAGTCCAGTTTTGTAATCATTACACTCATTTCTCTCTCTATCTCTCTCCACTCATTACAACTTTTTTTCCAAAACTAAACTAAACTAAAATTACTAAACGAACAAGGCCAAAGAAATTTGGTTTAGAATTTTTTTGTTTGATAATTACCTATTTGTCGAAATACCTACTACTGCAATTTGCATGGTGCAACGTGTGGGACCTTCATGTGAGTGTGCAGATGTTGGTGTTGTTATTTTTTTTTTTAGACGAGGGTGAATGAATTAATGGTCTCTAGAACCTGTATAAGATGCTCTAAGGGCAATTGGGTCATAATAATTTTTGGAGGGAACTTAACGCCAAATCAGTCGAGCAATGTTGCAGAAAAAGGCTACAACCAAGCAACAACACGATGACGACAACAACAAAAAGAAAATGGAAACAGCAAGAATATTTCGATCTCTGATCAGAAAAAAAAATCCGGAGCTTGGACCCGCCCCGTCATCAAAATGGAGAAGGATTCCCAGCCTCTAGCTTCTTGATCGAGTTGATCCAGCAGTCTCTTGTCCCCTCTCTCTATAAGTTGTTCCAAACTATGGCCCACAATATACTTCTAGTTTCAGCCTAGCTCAATTAATTTCTTTCTGAATTTCATCTCCTCTCTTCCTTTCAATTTCCCCTGCATTTTTCACCGCGGTAAGCTTCTTCTTTAGCTCGCGCATGTTGTGCTTTTTGGCCTTATTGAAAACTCAAATGTCATGGTCTTAATTGGAAAATGCCAAATCGACATTTCAATAAATTTAATTGTGATTCACTCGCATTCTTTATGATCACCAACCTAACTTTTCGACCAGCCATATTTTTCTTATCCATGAGAAAAAACACTAGTTCTCCTTCCAAGAAAAGAGAGGTTCTAATTAGGAGGTGTGTGTCCTTTGAAAAGTGAGAGCTATTATAGGGGTTTCTCCTACTTTTCAGGCGAAAATATATATTAATGATTTACTTAGAAAGAATAGATTTTATAAATCCGTGTGAATTTAATAAGTAACTATCTTTGGAGATTTTCAAAATCTTATACGGGTAAAGATAACTAGTTTACGAGGTGAAAGAATTTAATGGGGTAATTTCCATTGTTATATTTCTTTTACATTTATTTCCAGGGACGGAGCTAGGATTTTGGCATGGGGGGACGGATATACAATAAAAAAATTAAAATTAAGACAATGATATGAATTTTTATTAACTCAAAAAAAAATGTATACAAAATAACACCAATGCATATGAAACTGAACATGTTTCTTATAATATCAACTTAGATTGCAAAAGGTATTAACGTCTATCTAATCCTATCTAGTGTTCACTAAAATCAGGCATGTTAAACTGTTTTCGACACTCTTTCTTGTTATTCATCAATGATAGAGTCTGTGTCCAACCCTCAAGCAATATCTTTCTCAATATAAGTGATCAAGAAATTTGCTAAAAAATCATCCTCCATCCTATTGTGAAGTCTTGTCTTCACACATTTCATAGCAGAAAATGCACATTCGGTTGTAGCCGTTGAAATATGCAAAGTTAATATGAGTTGAATCAACCTATCGAAAAAGATGATATATCGTGCACTTTCTTGTCTTCGCCAACAATCACTATGCAACTTTGAAATCGTTCACAGATTTTGGAACTCAGGATGCCTAGACACATCAAGCTTATAATTTTGCAATTTATATCTCAGGCATGGTACTTTTCTTACTCAGTGAAATCCATTGGATAATACTTCCTTGCAAGTTTGCAAATATCTTCAATGTTGAATGATCTGAAGCCATCATGAGGATCTAAAGATGTGCTGAGAATGAGCAACTGCATTGTATCTTTCTTAAACCGAGTGTTCAATTCTTGCAATTGAGAATCGACTGTTTTGGGAGCCCCCAATTTCTTTCGCCTTCACTTTGATGTCCACAGACCACGTTAAAGAGTTTTGGGCTTCCGAAATTTCAGTGAGCCTTAGTTTTTAAAATTGAACGGGGCCTTGAATTCGGCCCTGAAGTGAGTTGGGTTATAAATTTTGGGCGTTGTCTTGTTTAAAAGAATTGTAATTAAACCTCATTAAAACCAATTTTAGTACAAAGTTGTTTCATAGCTTGATAAATATTAAAGCTGTTACAATTATTTTTTTAACGAAAAACGGAGGAGGGACGGAACTATATAGTTTGATGATAAATACATTTTTTTTAAATGTAATAGTACAAACAAACTTTTTAAGACGTAGGGGGGACTGCCCCTACTAGCCTCTGGCTCCATTCTTGTTTATTTCAATAATATGCTCTAGACACAACAATAATGCCGACCGCTACAGCCAACGTGACTGTTATGTCAGCACTAGGCCCCACCAGCTTAACAGCTGCAAAATGCAAAAGACCTCATTCTGAGACCCAAAATAACAGCTGCAAAATGCTATATCAGTTGTAGTTTGTTAAGGGGGGAAAAAACAAAATGAAGGGAAAGAAGGCATAATTTATAACAACATACATAATCTCTGAGACTCAAAATCCTCTCTCTCTCTCTCTCTCTCTCTCTCATACAAAAAATCAATTATAGTTTCTCAAAAAACTTTAAAAAACAAATTGAGGCAAAAGATAATCTAGAATACTTAGCATAATTTAAATTAACATACATAATCTGTAAGACCCAAAATAAAATATGTGTATTGCAATTTAAAGTACGACCTAAAAGACATAAAACACCACAAAAAACAAAAGCTGTGTTAAAAAAAATAACGCTTATAAATTAGCACAACTAAGATAATCTCTACGACCTATGACCACTACCACGGTTAGATCCACGACCACGGCCACGGGACCCACGTGGTCGGCCACGTCCACGTCCACATCCGGATGAACTCGGCCCTATAGGTGGCATAGCACCGCCATCTCCACTACCACTACCACGGCTATCGCCACGTCCAAATGAACTTGGTCTAGGAGAAAATTGAAAAGCACTGCCACATCTAAAAGAACTTGGCCCCGGAGGAGCACTGCCACGTCCATAAGAACTCGACTCCAGATGAAATGAAACACCATTGCCACTGCCATCGCCATCACCATGTCCAGATGAACTAACGTCACCAAGAAATGGTGGCAAAGCACCACTAAAACCGCTGCTTCCTCCAACAAAACTAGACCATGTAGGAAATGGCAAAGCACCTGCAACACTAGTACTACTGCTTCCAACAGACCATGTGGAAAAAGGAAAATCAGTGCCACCTCCAAACTGCGAAAATGGAGGAACACTGCTACTGGCTTCGAAGAAACCCGCTCCTGTAGAGAATGGCAAAGCACCACTAATACCACCTCCAAAAGAACTCGAACCTGATAGAAGAAAGAAAAAAGTTTTGGAATCAAATAAATCCAAAATATCTATTTAAGATAAGTATGTTACTTTTTATAACCTACGCCAATTTTAGGATGCTATCTAATTGTGTTGTGATGTTTTTTTTTTTTTTGGCTGGTTGGTCCCTTTAATTTTGTACTCAAGCTTTGATTAATAAATTTTTTTTTGTTTTGGTGTTTAAAAAAAAAAACCTACACTATATATATACATGCATAGTGTATGTAATTAAAATTGCAAAAACTGAAGAATTAATAATCATGAAGTACAAGTACCTGCTCCTCCACCACCACCACCTCCAAAAGAATTTGATCCTGCGTTAAATGGAAATATAGTTGTAATTTAGGAATTAAAATTACGTATATTCAAATATTTAAGACAAGTGTGGTAGTTTTAATATGCCTACACTATACGTGCATTGTGTGATTCATGTACATTACTAAAAATGGCAAAAGATTGAAGCAATAATAATATAATTAAGTAGTACAAGTAATTCCACACCTCCTCCTCCTCCACCACCACCTACTCCTCGTACCCCACCTCCAAAAGAACTCGACCTAGTGTGAAAAGTCGAAGGATTTTGTTGTTGCTCCATGAGCCTTTCAACTTCCTTTGCCACGTTAACCTTGAGAGTCTCCATGGCAGACTTGAACTCTAAAAGCTCGTCATGGCTAAGCTCTTCCATAGGAGCCTCCCATCGGTGTTGGCTCTGGCCTACAACCCTAGTGTGGTCAATCACAAGACCATGTTGTCTCTCAGCTTCTAACATCGTCTGCGCGTTGGTCAGCTGCATGTTAAGGAGACGGACATTCTCATTCCGCTGAGCCACCACAATGTTGTCAGTTGGGTTAGGTGGCGGAAGGGTCCGAGTCAAGAACCTGTCGGTAGTCATTATTTTTTTAACAACAAAAAGAAGGTTTTTATTAATAACTGAAATAGGTTGCAAAGATTAAAGGAATCATAGGCACAATGGAGGAACCTGTCAATGATGTTGTCCACGGTAGGGTGGCCGAAGGAGAACACCTTATTGCCAGGCGAAAAGACGATTAGTGCCAACTCAATACCACAAAGAGTCACTAACTCACTTGCCTTTTTGAAAAGGCCAGATCGACGCTTTGAAAAGGTTACCAGGAGGTTACTCTTATTTTCCATTTTGGCCATGGTGACCTTTTGGCGACCTTTACTCTTCTTTGGCGCGGGGTTCTCTCGGTCTTGGTCTGGGACTTGGGGGTCTTCGAGGGGACCTTCAGGGTCTTGGTGTGGTACTTCGGCCATGGCTAGGGCTAGGGCTAGGGCTATGACTACACCACGAGAAGAGAGGGTGAAGAAAATGATACCAGGAAAATTGTATGTTCTAAAAAAATACTTGTGTTGAGAGGGTATTTATAGAGTTCCAATTCATACCTTTTGGGTCCAGGATATTCCTTGCTTGTTTTTGTTACATAATCAGGTACATCGTACGTACTATTACTCTTTCAAAATTCACGTATTTAGGGACATTTTTGTCTTCTTTCCTCTTTAATCTACTGTATTCAATTGAATTAGTTATTGTCCTCGTTGGGTATTCTTTAATAATATGCCTTGTGAAAAATGAAATTAATTAATTTTCCAGCTTTAATCATACCACGAAGTTAAAAGCAAACGCTCCTAATTGTTTTTCAAAGTACAGTGTATGGAAATCTGAATTTTGGACGTGGAGATTCTTGTTTTAAATCGTTACCTAATGGAGAAATCCAAATAAATGTGTCCAGATTTGGTTTAAATAATAGTGTTAACAAAATCTAGCAAACAAAGAACAAATTTAAAAACGGTACACAAAATTAAAAAGCAACATAAAATTAAATATGGAAAATTCATCCATGTATAATAACTTGCTTTGTTGTACTCACTAAAACTACTTGGCATTGTGCTTCCCAGTCAAAATTTACGATATTTTCCTAGTGTATGTTTCGGGTTTTTGGTATGTAACTAATGACCACCAAAAAAATATGGAGTATAAAAGAAACCAAATTAGCTGGAAGTAAATCAGAAATGACGATTGAACTTTTGAAATTATATGTTCATCGGTACCAAATTAGCTGGGTTTACGCACGAAAAACATATATTGACCGTGACAGTCTTTCAAAGATATAATGCAAATTGTAATTGTGGATAACTAAGAGCAAAACCTCGCAACATCGACCAGTATTTTGCACAACGTTTGACATGAAAAAAAAAAACAAAAAACACAATGTTTAACTGGTACCACCATACCACGGTTTATTTTTTGTACAAAAAAATATTCTCATAAATACATGTAGGAACAAAGATTTAAAAAATCGTAGCAATCAACAGCTAAAGAACTGATAAAAAAAAAAAAAATCAACAGCTAAAGAAATTTAGCATCTTTGTTTCTTTGATCTTCCTTCAATATCAAACAAATTTTCGAAAGATATTTTTTTTTAGGGATGATGTGAATCTAGACCATTGATTTCTCTTTTTTGTACATTTTCGGAAATCTTTTCTTGGATCCTAACATTTGTAACTTTTCTAGTACCCATTAATGTCATACTTTTCCAAGAAATTGAGGCGAATCATAATAAAAAAAATTGACATAATTTAAAACAACATAGATAATCTCTAAGACCCAAAAAAAGAAGCTCGGTATGTTGTATTCCAATTTAAAGTTCAAAATAAAAGACATAAACACCACCAAATACAAAAGCTGTGTGCAGTTCCAAAAAAAGGGCTGTGTATAAATTAAGGAACTAAAGCTTAACAAATCAACAAAACTTAGAAAAAAACCTACGACCCACGACCACCGCCTGATGGGGCGCGACCGCGACCACGACCACGGCCACGGACATTGGCGCCAAGGCCAATCCAACGGAAATGGCCGCCACGGACATGGACACCACGCCCACGTCTAGGTCGGGATGAAGTCTGCTCACCATCTCCACTGCCACTGCCTTCACCCCGTTCAAAAGAACTCGGTCCTGGATGAAATTGCAAAGCACCGCCGCGTCCAAATGAACTGGGTCCCGGAGGAAATGGCACAGCACGTACCCCATGTCCGGAAGAACTAGCTTCGCCAGGAAATGGTGGTAAACCACTGCTACCTGGAAATGGTGGTAAACCACCAGGTCCACCACTAAAAGCACCCCCATGTCCGGAAGGACTTGCTTCGCCAGGAAATGGTACACCACTGCTGCCAGGAAACGGTGGTAAACCACCAGGTCCACCACTAAAGCCACTGGTGCCTGCAACAGAACTGGGCCATGTAGGAAATGGCAAAGCACCAGCAACACCAGTGCTGCTGCTTCCAGTAGACCATGTGGAAAATGGCAAAGTACCGCCAACTCCAGCAGAACTCGAACCGGTAGAAAACTGAGAAAATTGCCGAAAACTGCTGGTACTGGCTCCGGCAGAGAATGGCAAAGAAGAACTTGACCCGTCGAGAAATTGCGGCAAACCACTGACACCTTCTCCAAATGGATTTGGACTAGGGGGAAATGTTGGAAAAACATTACCAGCTACTCCGAAGGAACTGGACGCTGTGAGAAACGAAAAAAAAGTTTTTAGAATTAAATACATTTAATATTTGAGATATATAAAATGGTAGTAGTACGTAATTAAAATTTGCTAAAAAAAAGTGAATAATTAATTAGGAACTGACTACATAATTCAAATGTTTAACACAACTGTGGTACTTTTACTATGCATGGTGTGATTCACGTACTTAATTAAAAATGGGAAAATAGTGAAAAATAAACTGATAATATAAAGTAAAAGCACCACCATCACCACTCGGCCCGGCTAGCTGAAAAGCCGAAGGATTTTGCTGCTGCTGTTGCATCCGCCTTTCTGTTTCCGTTGCAATGTTAACCTGGAGAGCCTTCAAAGCAGCCTGCAACTGCAAAATGTCATCACGGGTTTGCTCCTCGAGAGGAGCCTCCCACTGGTACTGGGTCCGACGCAAAGCCGAAGCGTGTTGAAGCTGACGCTCCGTCTGGTTCTCAGCTTCTAACATACCATGCGCCTGTTCCAGTTGCATATTGAGGAGACGGAGATTTTCATTCCGTTGAGCCACCACGAGGTTGTCGGAAGGTTGGGGGGGCGGAGGGATCCCACTTAGGAACCTGTCAATGATTATTATTTTTTATTTTTGAATATTTTAATTAATCAATGGAATAGGTTAAAAAGAAGATTAAAGGAATTGAAGGCACAATGAAGAACCTGTCGATGATGTTGTCCACACTAGGGTGGCCAAAAGAGTACGGCTTGCCATTAGGCGAAAAGATGATCATCATTAACTCAACGGCACACAGAGTGACTAACTCACTGCACTTCTTAAAAAGCCCATTCCGACGCTTCGAAAAGGTTACATGGAGATTAGCCTCATTTTGCATTTTTTGTGTTGTGTCCACCCTTTGGCGACCCTTACCCTTCCTTTGCACGGGAATCTGTTGCCCTTGTGGTGGGATTTGGGGTTGTTGGGGTGGAATTACTGGGTCTTGGTGCTGGACTTCGGGGTTTTGGAGAGGGCCTTGCGGGACTGGGGGGTTTTGGTGCGGGATATGGGGGTTTTCGAGAGGACCTTGCGGGGATTGCGGGTTTTGGTGTGGGAGTTCGGCCATGGCTAGGGCTAGGGCTATGACCACAGCTGAAGAGAGGGAGAAGAAAATGATAATGGGGAAGATAGTGTGTTCTAAAAATACTTGTGTTGAGTGGGTATTTATAGAGTTCCAATTCGTACCTTTCGGCTCCACAAAATTCGTTGCATGTTTTTGTCACATATTCAGGTACATCGGATCGGACGTACCATTATTATTTCAAAATCCACATACTTATGGACATTTTTGTAGTCAATTGAATTAGTTATTGTCCTGGTTGGGTATTCTTTATAGGGTTCCGCAAAATTCCTTGCATGTTTTTGTAATGAGGTATATGGCCGTACCATTATTCTTTCAAAATCCATCTATTTATGAGTGGCTAGTTATATATGGACATTCTGTTCCCTTTCCTCTTTAATGCCATGGAGTTGAACATTCTTATGAATTTTAGGTATTGTCCTAGTTGGATAATTCGTTAAATGAGGCGACTGATTGTTGGTGTATATCCATCGAGTGGTGGACGCAGAATTAATACTAAACGAGAGTCCAAAAATATTACACTAAAAAGTCCATCAAAATTTTAAAGAGATTTTTTCAGGGAATAAATAGGTACAGATGGTGAATTTGATTGAGGCCGGGCGAAGCAAAATTACAAAGTTCGAGGGTGAACGCCACTCCACGTTAGGCCGTTATGCACTACAAAAGCAAAAATCGAAAGTGGAAGACCACTCAATTCGGTTATGCACATAAAATTTGGTAGACATTTTTCGTACTGGGCCACATTGTTGGGGCTGTGTGACGTCATAAATGGTCCTAGTTGTATGCCTTGTGGAAAATGGAAATAAATTGATTTTCCAGGTTAAAATTAAAAGCAAACGCTCCTTTTTGTTTTCCAAAGTGCAGTGTATGGAATCCGAAAAAAGATGGATTTGGTTAAAAGAAATGTGGTGTTGGCAATATCTACTGAACAAAGAAGAAATTTAAAAACGGTACACAAAATTAAAAGCACCACAAAATTAAAATTGGAAAATTGATAAATGTATAATATAGAGCTTTGTTGTACTTGCTAAAACAATGGCCTTACTCTATTTTGCTTGAGAGTCAAAAGTAGCTACGATATTGCCTGTATAATTTTTGTGTTTTTGGAATGTAATTAATGACCACAAAAAGAAAATCTAAAATAAACCTTGAAGTAATTAAATCACAAATTACGAATGCAAATTTTAAATTATAAGTGTAATTAGAATTGGAATCTCTACAACTAAGAAGAGAACGCCTCCCAATGTCGACCAGCATTATGCACATTGTTTAGAGAAGAATTTGGGTATGAAAGTGTATTTAAGATCGGATCATTCAAAAGTGTTTTGGACGGTCGGATGCCCACGGGTACCGCCACGCGATACCCTACATGCACCCAATGTTTAACTTGAATTCACAAAAAAGAGAGGGAAATACTTTTGAATAACAATTGGGGCAAATAGAGTGCTACTCTGTTGGGCCATCATACCCCTGCCCATGCAATGCCGGCTCATTAGTTTTGAAGACCTGGAACAGATTCATTAGATAAGGCCCATCATGTATTTTGCATAATAAAAATTGTCAACACATATCATCATAAAAAAAACTGTTTACAAAATATTTATCATTGCACAAATTTAAACATATAGTCATTCAAAAATATACAATCATTGCAATATATAGGAGACCTACATGTTTGGGGGTCCTTTCTCGTCTGCATATTTTTTGGGGGCCCGAAGCGTTGGCTTCGTTGGGTTATGCCATGAGCCGGCCCTGCGCTCATGATCCAGCTTCTCTACTTACAAAAACTCAATTTTGAATATAAAATTTATAAGAATTTCCAAGGGTAAAAAATTGAATATAAATTTTAAAAAATCACATTTCAAAAACCCTTTGATTTTCAAAATCAAATCAGTATTCCATGTCGCAGTTGTATAAAAGTACATGAGAATTATGACTTTTTCATTTACCTACTTAAAAATAACGTTACCATCTTAACCAAATAGCCTAACAAGCCTCCATCTGGTCACCACCATCTTCCAACACCTGATTAAACTTGCAAATTGCCCTACGTACAATGTTGTCCTCGATGACAAAATGATTTTCTTCTCTATCACATGCAAATAAATAGGAACGATCCTAGCGCTTTTTAGAAATCCGAGGAAGAAAGGGAACTTCCAAAGAATAAACGCCTTTTACGGGATTCGCATTACGTTACTGTGATAGTTTACCTTTTAAACGTATATTGACTACGTATATTTCACTTGGTGATTTTCATTAAAAGCCAACCTACGATATTTTATTTTTCAAATATAACTACAGTCCAAACAAACAAGGGAAGAAAGGAAACTTCCAAAGAATAGACGCCTTTTACGGGATTCGCATCTATGATGCTGTAATAGTTTTCCTTTGAAAGTATATTGACAGCAGATATTTTGCTTGGTGATTTTTATTAAAAGCCGACCTACCATATTTTATTTTTCAAAGATAACTACAGTTCAAACAAACAAGTGAAACTTAAAAGGAAAACTGAGAACATCGTTGGGTAATTGTTGCGCAATGAAATTGTGGGTGGGTGGAAAAAAAGAAGTTAATCATAAAACTCGACTTTGAAAAGGCTTTTGACAAGTTAAATTTGAAACTACAATTTGGGAATGATGAAGATTATGGGCTTTCCCCATAAATGGATCAAGAAATGCCTATCTTCTACATGGATTTTTTTGCTTGTTAATGGATTATGGATCCCCATGCAATGAGTTCCAAATGCAATAAGTGCTATACAAGGGATCTCCTATCTCCTTTTCTATTTGTAATTGCAGTAGAAGGTTTAAATTTGATGTTCAAAGATACTATAGCTCAAGGCCCTTTCAGTGGATTAGAGATGGGCAATCAAGGGCAATGAAGAACCTACTGTCACTCACAATTTTCTAATGATATCTCATCTTCTGCAAAGCAAACCTGAAGAAGTTCAAGAAGTAAAGAAAATCTTATGTGGGCTTGAAGAAGATATCAGGATTGAGAATAAACTACCACAAAACAATACTCTTGTGTTGTTGGTATTGATGCATTGAATCTCCAACAATAAGCCCAGATTATCAGATGCCTAACTCAGAAATTAACTGTCAATTATTTTTTAGGCATGCCCTTGGAGTCCGGGGTCCCTGCAGTGCAGTGAATGCGCTGCACTATGCAGGGCGGAATTTCAAATCCGGACCGTCGAAAACACATTTGGATGGCCCAGATTGCACTGCAAATGCACTGCACCATCCCCGCTGCCCATGCCCTTGGGGGTTAGTCCCAGGTTAAAGTCCACATAAACCTGTAATTAGAGGCTATTTGGGCGACAATTTTTTGTGTTTTCACATTCTCCTTTTCTCATTCCGCCTGTTTGGGCGACAAACAACAAAACCCATTCCGGAAGAACTCATTCTCCATTTTTCACTTTGCAAACCAGAAGCCAAAAAGAGCTGTGGACCTCCTTTTCATTTCTACTTTTGGATTTTCATTTTCCTCTCAAATTTGCTCTCCCATTCTACCCTTATTCTCTGAAATCCTCTTTTTTAGTGTAAATCGTTGCTACTCTGTTCCCCGAGAACCCAATTGACATTATTGGTTAGGGGACTCTCTTTTTCTCTGTCTCTGGAGTGGGTAGATTATGGCTTCAAATGGAGTTTTTATGGTGACTTGGGTGTATATTGGTGGTCTTGGAGTTTGATTGAGAAGAGATGGAGAGGTTTGGGCTTCAGGCTGGGGCAGAGAAGAAGAAAAAGATGGGTTTTGGTTTTGGGTTAGTACATGGAGAGAGAGAGAGAGAGAGGATTTGTACCACTATTCTTTCTTTCTTTCTTTTTTTCGGGAAATTTGTGAGGATAATCTCGAATGGATCGGTGCTGTCCAACACACTTCATCTCAAATGGGTTTTGGGAGATTTTCAATTACCAAAAAATAAAGGAAGAGAAAACAATATTTTTCAACAAAAAAATCATAATTCATTTTTAATTGCTAAAAATATTTCTCAATGTGACTTAAAAAAAATGTTAAAAATGATATTCATACACATTTTTAATACCATAATAAAGAAACAAGGGCAAAATGGTAAACAACCAATCTATAATTCATTTTTATCCTCATTCTCCCAAACACTACCCATGTTGCAAAATGCATTTTGTACATTTCTCTCAAACACTCTTACCAGATTCAAAATACATTCTGACTATAATCCAAAAAGTGCCAAAAAGTTAAAAATGAAAAGCTGAAAATGAGGCTCTCGAACACCCCCTTAATAGAATCATGTCCAACCTTGCATATCAGCATTGAAAGATCATCAGACATGGAGCTATATATACTTGGTCCCTATGGTTGTTTGGCAACTGTACAAACCATATCAACCACACGAAAAATATTCAATGTTTGAGAGGCACTGTCATGTGGTGCCCCAATACCCTTTTTTCATGAAAAAATCTCTCACATTTTTTAACAAAACAAGACAAATGAGGATGACAGTTTGTGCCCGAAAACCAACGATGGGCTTTTTTGTTCCCATGGCAAAGGAGGGTGGAAGCTTTCCATAGAAACTGATTCCAGAGCGCAATATACAAACATAAATAACTTATTAATTAAGATGCTCGCTTTCATCTGAATATATTTTTCAATCACCAAAACGGA